>WTSP01020670.1:0-23084 GCA_025331215.1 Actenoides lindsayi | reverse complement strand
CGGGCCTTGCCTGCCCACACTGAGCCTGTAAGAGACATATTTACAGTAAATAGTGAGTGGCAGCTCACGCTGAGCATAAATGTCTTTGTTTATTCGTGGGGAAGGGTATAATGGCTGGCAGCCAGCACTCCTCTTCGTCTTCCTTCAATGGGAGGTGGGTTTTTTTAAACAAAACTGCATGTGATTTAAGGTCACATCGCTACTAAGGCCTAATGACCTCAGGTATAAAAGGAGCTGCATCTGGAATACCTACCGGCCTCAGGAGCTGGCATCTGTCAGCGTGTGGTAGATCAGTTAAGACCTGGGTGAAGATGAAAGTAAGAGGAACCTGCTTCTGCCTAAATGCCAATTCTCATCTCTTGCAGTGCCCAGAGACTGAAGTTCAGGCTGAATCTCTATGAGCTGAAGGAAGGGAGGCAGATCAAACCTCAGACTTTTATGAGCATGGTTTCCAATCTGCTCTACGAGAGACGGTAACTGTCAAGCGACGGAGCCGCTGTTCGCGTGTCGGTGAAGGTTGTGGCGGTTGGAGTTGATCTGATTCTGGAGAGGGGGGAGGCTGAGGAGGGCTCCCGTGACAACTGCTCCTGAAATAGGAGACTTCAGTCCACTGACAGTGTTCTTTTCAAAGGAATATTGAGTATTTCTAAAATAATTTTGAACAGTACAAGTCTGTTCTCTTTGCCTTGCTAAAAACATTGCGGGCCACTTCTAGGTTGACCTGAAAGGTCCTCCCCACCAAAAGCATCTGTGGGATGCATGGATATTTACGTGGGACGTGGAACGGCTTCGGGGTGGTCAGACCGTTTTATGCCACCTCCTTCTTCCCAGGTTTGGACCTTACTACACAGAACCCGTCATCGCCGGGCTGGACCCCGTTACACACGAACCTTTCATCTGCTCTCTAGACCTCATCGGCTGCCCGATGATCACCGATGACTTTGTGGTCAGTGGCACCTGCTCCGAGCAGATGTACGGCATGTGCGAGTCCCTCTGGGAGCCCGACATGGTGAGTGAGGAGCCCGAGGCTCAACTGGTCTTCGGCTTCAGCCTCCTGCTGTAAGCGGGGAACCTGAGATAGGCGGGTTGGGTGAAAAGCTCTGTCCTTTGGCACTTCCTGGAGGAGTTCAGGAGAGCAAAGGGGCTGCAGCAGGGAAAGCTTGGCCACATCTGAGATGGTATTTTGGCTTTGGACAAAACCTGACGACTCAGCCTTCAATTTTTACACCGACTGAAACAGCTTCTGTTCCTCAGGAGCCCGATCACCTCTTTGAGACAATCTCACAGGCCATGTTGAATGCTGTGGACAGAGATGCCCTGTCTGGGATGGGCGTGGTAGTACACATCATGTAAGTGCTGCTCTCCTCCCCTGCAGAACAGAGGGAGAATTTAACAAGCTGTGTGTTAAAAGTTCAGTTAAGGGGTTGGTTTCCAGGGTTCCCCTAACCCCGCTCCCTTCCAGCAGTACCTCTAGCAACACTTTGCCTGTTCTAAGTGGTTTGTCTCTGGTGGCTGCTCACTGTCGTGGTTCGTGGCCGTTGCTAGAACTGCAGGAGAGCTGGGAAATTAATGGGAATAACAGGAGTGAATCCTAGAAGTCAGGCTCTTGCTGCAGAGGGATTCCCTGGCTGTGTTCCCATCGCTGCTTAGTGGGACTCCTCACATCCTCCTCCAGAGGATGCTCTTGGCCAGGGCTGGAGGCCACATCAACTTCCCGACTCTGCTGTCAGACTTCCAAAACAGCTTAATTTGCCTGTGGTGCCATTTCCCTGCACATCCCAGGCACTACTGCTTACAGAGCCCTGGGAGCTCCCTGGTCGAAGCGGCAGGACGGGGTTTAAACGGCCACTAGAACAACCTCCCTGTGCACACTGAACCTCCCGAGGAAGGGACAAATCTGAGTAGATCTTCCATGCAGATTGACTGATTATCTTCTCTCTTTCTCCCTCTAGTGAAAAAGACAAGATCACCACCAGGACGCTGAAAGCTCGCATGGACTAGCCCAGCACACCCACCCGCTCACGGGTTTCACCCCCCACTCTGCTTGGAACTTTTTTAAATAAAACTCTCTATTGTAGTGAACTTTCCTTTTCTGGATTCTGAACCCCGGGATTAAGTTCTCAGCTCTAAAGCTGTCAGGAGCTGGGTTTTACACAGCAGCAGAGCTCACCTTTCTCTCCGAGCCACCTCCACTAATCCCCCTCCCAGCACACCCTGGCAGTCAGCAGCACCTCCAGACCACACAGCACTAGTGGCTTTCCCTCTCAAATCTCAGCTCTTCTCATATCTAGGACTTGGTAAATCAGTTCTTCTTTAAACCTCCCCCCTTTTACCAGGCACATATAAACTTGCCTTTTCCCACTGTGGTTAATCTAGGACTGAAAACGGCCACGTACCTCCTGGAGTCAGAGCTGGTGATTAGAGCAGTTGAAAGAGGACAGCAGCAGTAAGGGACAGACGTACACAAAGTTTTAATTTTATTTTTTTTTTTTCTCTGGTTGGAGACTCATCTTGTAACATGCATGCATTTCAAAACAGTAACAGTGTCTCAAACTGCTCCTAGCAAACAGACAAGCACAGAGGACTTAAAATTCCTATTTAAAAAACAGCAGTGAAAAAAACCTAGAATGCCTTTTTTTTTTTTTCCTTTTTTTTTTTCTTTTTTAAATTATTTCGGTTTTAGATTAAACTTAATTTATTCACATTTAATGTTCGTTTGGTTTGTTTCAGTTGCACTGATTAGCCCTGCCCACCCTGGTGACCTGTGTGTCACGCGCTCACTGGACACCGCTGGGTCCGGCCGCGTTTAGCATCCTGCAGCTAAACAAAGAGCAGCGCGACTTCCGAGGGGTGAAAACTGAAACCACTAAAAACCCAACTGCTGGTTCCCCCAGCTTTTCCCATCACTATTACACCAGAGTTTCACTTCAAAGAGCAAGGAAATCAGTAGTGGCTTAATGCTGATTACTGGAGAATGGCTCTGCAGAGTAGGGGAAGGCGACAGGCCAACCTGTACCGGGGCGCGAGGACACGGCCGGGGAGAGGATGGCCGTTCTGGTTTCGGAGCTGTTTTAAGGCCAATCTGGCTCAGATCGGGTCTGCGGTGTTGAGAACACCCACGCTGACTTCTGAAGGGTCTGTCCCACCCGGAGGTGAAACGCTTTGCCCTCGGTGCAGCTCGAAGGGAGGCATCGATACGCTGCATAGTAGTCAGAGGGTGGGAGGCGTCCGTCCAGCGAGGCCAAGCTGTGGCCCAGGACTACCACACAACCTTGGGTCGTGCCCTTCCTGGGCTACGAGGCCGGTCCCCGGCCGAGGGGCCCCCCCCTGACGGGTGCTGTGGCAGGAGAAAGCAGGAGTTTCCCCCCAGAAAAGGAAGTTAAGACCGGAGCGTTTTGCGTTCTCGCCAATTACGACAACCCAATTCAAAAGCGGGACTCTGGGAGGTGGGAGTACAGCCTCATTTACGCAGGAAAGCTGGGAGTCACCTACTGCCCCAGAAGCTCTCCCCGTGATGAATTTCACAACGGGGTCGATCAGAGGCGCGTCAATCCCAAGGCTCCTCGCTGGGAGAGCTGAACTCCTGCCAACGCAGAGCGAGCACCGGCCCCTCCGCCCAGCGCTGACACCAAGGGCGGGTGCTGCCGGGTGCCTCCGGAACACGGGGGGTCCTATTAAAGGGGGACCCAACGTGGTCTCGAGTGGGGTTTGGGTTTGTTTTTTTTTTTTATTGCACTATTGGAGCAGAACAGCACCTGAAGTGCGACTCCGTGCTCTGCCTTCCCTCTCCCACTCTTCTTTACGCTGCAGGAGCAGTCTCAAGGGGGAAGGAACAAAGTTCTAGGTTCAAAGCAGTTTTTAGTTCTTAGAATTGGGACAGATTAGGCCCACGGTCAGAAAGAGAGAGACCCTCAGCACAAGCAGGACTAGGGACCCTGCAGCTCGCTCCTCGCACTTCGGGCACCGGAGAGACAACTGCACACAAAGGGGTTGGGTTGGGTTGGTTTAAACTCCAGTGAACCGAAGAATTGCCCTTCGATTGCTCGTGAACCCCCGCAGGGTCTGAGCACCCTGTCTACCTACTGCAACTCTTTCAGCTGAGGGTGGTTTTCAGTCGAATGCACTTCAGTGTAAAGTGTTCCGCAGGGTACATGCTACAGACAGAAATACCTACATTCAGCAAACTAGAACTAAATTCACACCAGAAACGGACAACAAACTAGCACAAGCAGTTGTAAAACCAGAATTGAAAAGGGTTGGGTTTTCCTTTTAAATACTCGAGTTAAAAAAAGTGACCTAAAACAAGATTAAAAAAAACAAAAAAACAAAACAACAAAAACCAAAAGAACAAACAAAGCAACAAAACCAAAAGGAAAAAGAAAAAAAAAAATAAATGTCCCTTTTAAAAACAAATCAAATATTTGCAGCTTCACTTCTTATTCTGGTAATAAAAATACTGTCTAGAAAGAAAAATTAGCATTTTTAACATAATGCTACCTCTCAAAATGTAAACAATATACAAAAATGCTTCTGTTAAACAAAGTTACATACCTGGGTAATACATCGTTAAGTGAGAAAATTGCATTTAATTACTTTAATACACACAGTATGGCAACTGGACAGAAGTGGCAGAATTGGGGAAGCGCTAAAGTGAACCCAGTTTTGGGGGCTTTTCCTATCACTTGAGCCAGGGGCAGCCAATTTCAATCCAGCAGGAGTTTGTTTTGGAGCGGATTAAGAAAAATACAGTTAACTGCTCTTAAGCCCTTAGTATCCTGACTTCTGGAAAGACTGCTTCAGGAACTAACTGCGTTTGAATTTCCTTTCTATTGATGAAATTCAGGGGATGAGCGTTGCTCGTAGCTACACGAGCTTCGTTCTCCTGCTCTCTTTGGGTTGGTTGTTTTGTAGTGTCTCAGTGCAGGATGTTTGCAGTTCACTAATTCCCTTCTCTTTTCCTCCCCCCCCCTTTTTTTCTTCTCTTTTAATTTTTTTTTTCCCCCACGTGCAATTTAAAGACAGAACAGTTGAAGAGGTACAAGGTAGTTTCCCAAAAGGAGAACAGCAAACTTACCAGGCCAAAGCTGCAGATTCAATGCAGATTTTTTTTTTTAAACTGTCAAGAATAAAAAGCAATTGGTATTTAATTCCTAATTGATAGTAAACTTAAGTGCTTCTTGTTCAAGAGAAAAGCAACCGATATAATGCCCACAAAACCAAGCTGATGACACCCTCAAAGTCCTCCCTTTTTTTTTAAGTGTTTTCATAGCTGTGCCTGTTTTGTGAGTTTTCCAGCTACACACCTTAAGACATGAGACCCTTTGGCATCCCAGACAAACGGTGTGTCAGCCTCCACATCACCCAGAACAGGGACTGGACTACGGGGTGGCAGAAGGAACTTGTCCCGTGTCAAAGGGAATGACCCACGAATGAATAAAAAGCTTCATATCCCATGATGACCCCTACTATTAAGTTTTGATTTCTTAAAGACTCTATTTACAGTGCTCTCTGGCGGGCTGAAACTTTAACCCCCTTTTTTTGTCCCCTTCAAAGTCGAGACCTGTGGGATTCACATCACGAATGTGGGTATGAACAGGAAAACAAAAAAGAGAACCCCGAGCCCACACTCAGAATCCAGACCAGAGCTAGCGTTAGTCTAGGGAAATTACCAGGATGTGATGAGCACCAGTTATCTCTCAAAAGGACCAAATTCCACACAGCAAACTGTAGCACGCGTTACAGCACAGGACAGACATTCCAAACAGCTTATTCCCCAAACAAAGGCATATGTGAAAACAGTTTCAAGGCAGATAAGCAACGTGTTTCGACTGCGAGAGGTTTGTTCAAAACTCTAAATCCTGCTTAAAAAGAAAAAGGAGATTAAAAAAAAACCCAAAACAAAACAAAACAAAGAACCAAAAGTCCTGTAACTTGTGCAGCAGAGCTAACAAAACCCAAAGCAAGTCTGACAAGCTTGGCTGTGAAAAATATTACAAGCGTTCTGGAGACAAAACAGGACGTTATTTAGTCACGCAAATCAGTCCCAATTCCTTAGGAGAGGGGGGGAGGAAAGAATCTGGCGCAAGTGTTCAAACATTTCCACTCCTTGACTGTCGCTCTAGAGAGGGGTATGGAGCAGAGAAGAGGAAAACCAACCACGGCTCAAGTCCCGAGTCCTCTTGAGCAGTGGAACTCGCTCCACAGTCACAGCTCCCAGCACTCCCCACTGGCAGCGAGTCCAATTCCTTCGTGTGCAAGTCTCATTGCCATTGAAAAAAAAAAGCAAACCAAAAAAAGAAACCCACGACTACCCAAAGAACCTCTGTCAGGAAACGACTTCAAGTACCTGTTGCAGATGGGGCGAGTAAGGAAGACTGAACATTAGCTAGATTAACACTGGCAGGACCGCGAGGTGAAGCTGTAATCTAAGAGACAACGGCAAATCCCGACTGAGGTGTGACAGGGAAACGTTCCAGAGAGTCAAACACTATCCCGTATCTACAGGTACAAAACACCTCTCTTGGTTTCTGTTTGTTTCTTTTCTTTTCTTTTCTGAAATCTTCAGAGCCGGCCAATCTAAAGCACAATGGGTCCAAGCACATTATCATCTGAGGTCGCTCAATGCCTCTACTACGTCTCACACTGTTGGGTTGTTTTTTAGGTTCTAGGAGTGACACCTTTTTAAGCGATCATCTTTGGTAGATGTTCATTTCCCTCCTCTCTCTCTTGTAAATCAAGTGCAGTTTACAAAACAAGTTTTCGTTACTTAAATTAACCAAAAAATATAAAGTGTCCCAGTCTGAATTTACCTAAAGTTCAGCGACTCCTCCTTATCAGAGTATTATTTTCCATCCTTGAAATGGTGAGCTATTTTCCTTCCAATTCCTACCAAGAGGGAAACAAAAGGGCTTGTTTGTCTTTCTGGTAGACAGTCCAATAAAAAAAACAAAAACAAAGAAAATAAAATAAACTAGTAGTAGTAGTTTGTGGAATCAGGCACTGCTGCACTCCCACCGAACGTCATCTAGAGAGACCCCCTTCCCTACAGTGCCACGTATCATATCCCTAACGGGATCCTCTTCAGCAGAGGAGAGAAAAATGTCATTAGAAAGAGCAGTGCGGCAACAATGCACTTTGCTTGGTTTTAAAAAGCCCTCAAATCTACGTCTGGGCACTTCTGTAACATAAAAAAAACCCCACTTTTCCACCCGGGTCAAGTGGACTGTTGGAGGGTGCACCTAGAATTAAGTCTTCTCTTAAGTCACACAGTGCCACACACACTCTTGCACCCACGCCCCCACACACACACACACCCCACATGCTGCTACAGTGTCTGTTTGAGTGTCACAGGCTGCGTTCTCTGTTTGGAAGTAGCCCCTCTTTCTCTTCATTTCTTGACGAAGGCTGGAGACGACTATGTCAGGATATTGGAGATAAATTCATTGAAGCGTTTAGAGTACTGCTCGGGGTTGACGGTGGAGATCTCTGCCCCAGCCTGCAAGGCAGAGAGGAGACAAGTCACAACTCCCTCCCCTCCAAGGGCAGACCCTGCAGCACTGTCAAGGGTGAAGAGGGAGGACAGCAGGGAGCGATTGCGTCAGCACAGCCTGGCTCTGCTGGGAAGGACCCACAGCAACTTGCATGTTTTAGGGAAAAAAAAAACCCCAAACCTCAAACATTTGGAGGGGTCTAAAGATATCCCCAAGGAAACTGATTTTAGCTCCAGCTGGATCTCCTGCAGACCACCGAGTCAAAGCACTGGATTTGTTCCCTCAAGGTTTAGAGGAGATCTGGAAGGAGCATGGAAAAAACTCCCATGTCCCACTAAGCCGGGCTTTGTCCAAGCCCTTTTGGGAAGTTCAGGACTGCTGGCAGGGAACAGGACCATCCCCCAGGAAGGGGCAGGGTAGAATGTCTCCCTGCAGCCAGTCCATTGCTGCTCTGTGAGGCCATTGATGCCACGGGAGGGAAAGGGAGCACCTCCCAAACTGGGGTGTGAACGCAAGTCACCTCCAAGCAACCAGAGGGGAAGCCCTTCCAGGACAGTCTGAGGAAAGAGTTAAGCGAGGGAAGAGCTATTCATGGGCATGAGATCACTGGAGAATTTCCACACTGGTAGAAAAATCAGTGTCAGGAGCCATCACACATCTGCAGGCAGGCATGCAGGCCAAGGCGAAGCCCCAAAGCCCATCCTCCCTGCAGATCTCCTCTTACCCCATGTTTCACTGTTTTGGCAGCGTGTGCGGCTTTCTTCTTCGCATCATATGGCGTAAGAATGTCTATAATGGCCATGAAGTACACTTCCTTCTTGGGGGCACCTAGCAAGGCAAGAGAGTCGCTAGCACACCCTGAGCTGTGAGCAAAGCCTGGCTGCACCCCGCTCCTCAGGAAACACACGGCAGATCTGGCTTGATGCAACTAGCAGAGAAAGCAAAGGCAGCTGGAGGCTGTAGAAGGGCAGAGAGGAACAACTGGCAGCAGCACACCCGAGGTCCACGCGCTCTCGGGACACACCACCGCTCTCCGAGCATCACTTTCCACCCATCCCAGCTCACACCATCCACACCAAAGGGGCTGCACAGCAAAGGAGAGACACTTGGCAGGGTTTCTTTCTCTGCGGACAACGCTCTCACTCCACTCAACCCAGCCAGACCACAGGACACCTCCTCTGCCCTCCAGAGCTTCTTCAGGGCAATATTCCTCCGTACTCACTTTCGTGGCTTTTCATGGCGTAGACGTCGACAGAAGGATCAAACTCTCCGGGCCCAAAGAAGCGAGGGTAGTTGAGGAGATTGCCCGGGCTGTCAGGGGGGGTGCCGTAGGAGGAAATGGGGTTGCCTCCGAGACCATCGTTCTCACACTCCTCATCTTCCGCCCGATCCTCCACTTCCATCTCTTCCTGCTCTGCTCGGTCAACGTCGTGGATCCCAACCAGCAAGCTGTAGTCCATAATCTTCAGCTGAGCTAAAAACTGGGAGAAAGAGATGAGTGAGAACAGCATCCACGTGGGAGTAGAAATCCTCAGTCCTACCCCCCTGCCGGTATCTCCCTAAACAGCCAGGGCTGTAGTAAGAGCTAAGCCCTTACTAGACTCCAGCCAATCTCCACGTGAGCTCATACGCCCACTGCCACCAGCAGAACCCTGCCTCTACCTGCTGGGCTGAGCCAGGAATGACTTGTTCTTGGGTCCCTGCTGCACCTCTCGAGGCAGAGGCCACAGTGAGGATGCCGTTATGGGAGACAGAGTACAAGCTGTCCCCCAGGAAGCTCTACCTCCACATCCCGCTTCAGCTTTTCAAGGAAGTTCTTTTTACTCTCTTCTCCAACATGCAGCTTCTGACCCTCGTTCAAGAAGTCGTTGTCCTTGAATGTTGGTAGATCCTTGGCCTGCAACAAAAAGCCTGCGTCAGGTTCTTCAAACCCCTGCTTCGTTGGGGAGGGCTGGAACACTGATCCAGGAGCAGTATGGTGATTGCACAGAGACTCTGATCGACTGTGGGGTTGCACCAGGAGCTTTTGCCTTTTTCTAAGGTAAAGGGGCTCATCCTGCCCACTAAGCATGAAAGTGGTGTCAGGCAGAGCACAATGACTGTCAGTGAATCCCCGTGCTGAGCTGTACCCAGGGGACAACCAAAGGGAGACAGAGAGCAGCTCAACAGAGAGATGTGCTGCAGGCTTGAGAGCTTGACAGCCAGGCTCCAGCCAGAGATGGTCCAAGCAGCTCCCAGAATAGAAAAGCAATGCACGTTGTTGGCTTCTGACTGGGGAGGGAGGGGTGAGGGCTTGAAAAGAAACGCTTCTCTCCCTAAAAGCTTGAGGGGAAAAAAATTAAACCCGCTGCTTTTTGAGGAATCCACTTGCAGCAGGCCCTGAGGATTTCTCTGGGATTTCTCTTTGTGCAACTGGGAATTAAATTATTTTTGTTCTTAGAATGACATATGAGAGTGTGGTGGCTTTGCATCGATCTAATATGACTGGTCTGAGACAAACCTGGGCACGACAGAGCTGTGCCTTGACGCCAGAGCGTTCGGTGTAGACAGGAGCTCCTTGGTTTATGGCAGAGATCTAATTTTAGGGTGGGCTGGAGGTTGCTTAGAGAGAATTTATTAAGTTATGGAATTAAAGAGCTTGCTAAGAGAACTTACTCTGCAGTTCCAAACCTGAAAATCCCCCGTGCAATACACGTGGCACCGAAGAGTTACTGCTGGGATTGCAAGAGGACTTTTCAGGGAGGCACCACAGCCAAAGTTTTGCAGGGGCAGGATTCTTAGTCAGAAGTTTCCCCAGTGGCACCAGAAACCTCCCAAAACATTCTGAGATATGCAAAGAACCTGAGAGGAGCTGGTCTGGATTAGGAAGCATCTGTTCCAAAAGCTAACTGCTGACCTGACTTGCTTTGGTACTCTGGGAGAGCTTTGAAGAAATCCTTCCATAAAGACACCACTGCACTAATGGGGGTTGTGGTACTTGTGGAATTGGCCCCCCAGAAGCTCCCCCCACTCCTGGTAGTGTCAACACAACAGAGCAGGGCAGGGCAGCACCAGATCTGCGCTATCTCCTCCTGGGCAGTTACTGGGCACATCCTGAAAGGTGGGACAGGAACAGGTTATCACTCAGGGCCCATTTAACATCCCCTGCCCAACACCCGTTTGGAAAAGGGAGGCCAGTTGGATCCCAGCTGCTGCCAACCAGCAGGATGAAGGAAAGGCTGCCCGGGGATGGTCCGTACCTTCTCCTTATCGCTTGCTTCCCTGGATACTGTTGAGCCCTGATAAAAGAATAAAGAAGAGATTTGCTGCACGAGGTGTCATATTCCTAAAGAATTCAGAGCCACCGTCCAATTCCTCCACGCAGAAAAAAATAATTAAATTGGTTTTTAAATCAGTGCTCAATTCCTTTTTCATGCCTGAGAGAGACTGACAGATCTCCTTGGTGTAACGTGGGCCACTTGGGATGGGGGAATGGAACAACATTTCAGCCTCAAGAGAAGCCCCGTCCAGACCCCTCCAAACCCAAGCCTCTGAACAAAAAGCAAAGCCCGGGACCTCGTCGAGGAGGTGTGACAAAGACCAACTCCCACCTTCTTGGAAAAGGAGCTCTCAGCTCCACTGCTGCCCCTCCAACCCTCACCTTCAGGTCGTATTTCCGGTGCACAGTCAGCCTGTGACTGAAGACATTTCTGGTAACCACCATGTAGGTTTCCACTCCGTCCACGGTGAGCCGGTACATGCCAAGGAACTGGGGCAGGAGGGTGTTCCCGTGACACTCCACTATGAACTGGAGGACAGCGGGGAAGGGAAGGGCAGAGAAAGACACAACTGTCACACAAACCCCATCTCTGAGAGAACGCAGGCTCAGCAAGACGCTGATAGCAAAGCTGCCAGTTCCAGCCACCTGACGCCGATGTGAAAGGAAAGGAGGCTTGGAAATGCCTCCCTTGGTCTCAAGAGAAGAAAGTTAGGATAGGAATTCTCCAGCCCTGAGGGGAGACAGAGCATCCTGCCACATGCACGCATCCAGCCTGCGCTACAGGTGAGATGAGCGCGCCCGACACTCGGTCTCAGCGGGGCAAGGTGGCTGCTGGCCCTGGCTACCTGCACTGCCTGTGGTCTGAAAGCAGAGAGCAGATGGGCTGGAGATAATGTTGACCAAGGTAGAATATTTCCAGCTGTCCCACTTTGTCCCTTCCTTCCCTGCTGCATGTAACTGTCTCCTCCTCGGTCCCTCCGGCAAGTCTGATTCAAAGGACTGAATTAGGAGCATGGTTACAGAGCTCGGGTACCAGTGATCCATAAATCATTGATGTCAGGAGCAGAGTGAGCTGTGAAGGGGCTCAGCGCTGCGAAGCAGCGAGCGACTGTGCCACGACTGGCTCTCAAGAGGCTCAAAAAGCTCTTTGCAAGCTCTGCCAGGCCGCACGCTGTGAATCCAAGCTCCAGTTCCCCAGCAAATCTCCAGATGCTCCCCAAGGCGTTTGCCACCCCCCTTCCCAGGGTTCCAGACTCACCGTACCTGATGGTACTTCTTTAAGATGTTGTGCATCTCTGCCACATCCTCGCTCGACACCGCCTTAATGACAAACCTCCTGTCGTAGGTGGTGAGGAACCGGGCCCCGCATCGGCCCTGGCTGTCACTGTTCACCGGGGCACTTCGTGTCACCGAGTTCTGAGGGGAACCAGAACAGAAAGAGTGGGGAGGAGAGGCCGAAGCTGCCACCTCCCTGGAGAAGAAAAGAAAAGGGAGTCTTGGAAAGCAGATGGGAGATGGGTGACCAGGGCCAGCTCCACGACCTGGGTCTGGAAGAACAGACATACCAGGGACTTTGTGGCCCAGCTGGGTAACGGTGAGCGTGTCCTGGCCAAGCTCCAGAGCACACTCACAAATGTGCTCCAGTTGTGACCACTGACTAGCAAGAATCCCTGAGTGTTCAGCACTCCCCAGGCTAACCCCGTTGTTTAGAAGCCTGAACATGGAGTTCAGAGCTCTCATCTGGGCCGTCTGTTTAAGTGTCCGACTCTGACACTGAGGATGCTTCTTTGAAGGTGTTTTTCACCAAGGGGTTTTTTAAAGAGGCAGCATACGCAGGCCAGGGCTGCCAAGCATCTCCTCCAAACTGGTCTTGCCAAACAGTCAGGATATTGCCAAGGTTTAAGGAAAACCAGCACAAAACGAATGCAATGGCTGGTCGCCCTTCCCAAAGGGCTTCAAAAAGCAGCTTAACACTGGCAGAAGTCTCACTGCTAGACAATTCTTCGCAGGTCACCCCAAAACCAAAAGCCCCCCTCAGCCTCCGCTGTTCTTACGACTGGACGAAAAAAGATGGTGAGTATAAATAACTCGGCTGCTCTTCCGACAACCACCAGCATCTGTCTTTACATCCCTGTCCCCACCCTTAGCAACGAGACATCGCAGCTCCTTCTGATGCTCTCAGAGCAATGGGGCAAATCCCCTGCAAACCACGGGGTGAGATTCTGCTACCACCTTCCCCCGGCCGCAGCGTGAGCTCTTTGTTCCGATGCCTGTCCCCAGGCAGGGGGACGGGCTGGAAGCCTCCCCCTGCTGCTCTTCACACCTTCCCCATCAAGCCAAGCAGGTCATCAGTCTCCTGCTTGTTTCCTCCATCGCTTCCCAGCAACTGCCCTCCAACTCTGACAGTGCTTGTTCAGGCTTCATCTTGCCAGTATAGGGGCTCACCAGCATTTCCTCACCACTGGTGCAAGCAGAATGGGAAAGCTGACTCTGAAACATGCTGGAACTACCTGGGTAGTGGCCTTTAGCTCAGGGCAGGGGTGTCTGGCAGGATCTGGGGGCTGGACAGCGTGTGTCGTGATGTATTTTTTAGCTGCTGCTGTCTCCTGGCCTCTGAAGAGCAGACAGCAGAGGGAGCTGGCTCTTCTGCTGCGAAAGAGGGATTTACTGTGTCACGCTGCAAGTGAGCCGAGAGGTTTCCTTTCAGAATGAGCCATTTAAAGCTTTTAAAACTTTAATGAAGCAGGGGAAAAATCTTTACTCCCGTCAAAGGCTTTAGAAACCGTCAGGAAAATAAAGGCAAACAAAAAAAAAAAAATACCAAACCCAAACCAACCCTTTCTTGTTGCTGACATTTGCAGATCAGTCTGTGCTACAGTTTAATCATCCCTCACCTCAAAACCACAGAGCTTTTCTTCTAGAGGAGATGGGAAGCAGAGCTTGCGACCACATATGGACATTACCAAATTCACAGCCCTTTGGTTTACTTCGTTCCCTTCCTGGCACTCCCACCTCTTCCACAGTTGGGGTGTTATATTTAGCATTCTGGCTCAACTCCCACTCAAGCCATCACATTTTACCCACCTGAATTTAGCACAATGAATGTTTTCTGCTTTCTGTTCCAGCCGGACACTTTTAAAAGAGCCAAACTGCTCTGCCCCCAGGCTGGGAGAAGTAATCCTTCAGAGCAACTGGTGAAGTGTACAGGATAAACTGGGTACTGAGAAGCAACAAGACTGAGGGTGCTTCTACACAAGTTACTTCACGAAGTTATTATAATTTGTTAAAAGAAACTGAGAAAAAAAACATCTTCTAAAATATACTACAGAGGATGGACTGTTTAGAATCCACCTGCCTGCTCCTGCTGGGCTCAGCCCCGTCCCCATCACCCAGAGCAGAGCTGTGACAGGCAGCAGTTACTATTCCTCCTGGGGCTGGCTGGCTCCTTGCAGAAGAAAAGCAAAGAAGAGCATCAGTTCTGCTGGAAAAACGTGTCTCACTTTGAGCAAACACCCTCGGAGTGCCCAGCGCGCCTGAGAACAGGCGGCAGAGTAGGATGGGCCCTGGCAGCCAGGAGAAACAGTTACACAAGGGAACAAAAAGCCCCAACCAGCGATGCCAGGATCCTCAGAGCTCACCCCCTCTCACAGGGGGACCAGCGTGTCCCCACCTCAGCCTGGGAACGAGGGGCAGAGGAGGAGTGGCAGGAGCTACACATCTGCTCCTTGCCCCGTATCCCGTGAAGCCCAGAACTGGATCGAGCCGATCCAGCGTCTCACCAGTGCCACGAGTGCCAGTGCTCAATGAGCCACGCAGCTGGAGGAAGAAAACAGATCCTTTCCTTCTGGTAACCTTGAAACAGGGCGAGACTGGGTGATAATCTGGATAGAACCAGGGAGAATTCTGACACGCCTGGGGAGGGCATATCCACAGATGTACGTGGAAGGACACACACACACAGAGACAGAAGGAAGGAGTTTGGTGGGATCAGTGGGAACAGCTCTGCTCCCATCTCCTCTCCCCACACACGGGTAGCAGGGAGCGTGGCCGGGCTCGCACGGGAAGCGAAGAAGGCAAAAAAAGAAGCTCCCACCACTCGCCCATCACCCCAGTGCTAACGTTGCCTCTCTGGGCTGGCAGATTCCAGTGAGTATTCCAGTAGAATCCCTCGACCAGTCAGTGCTGGCCTATGGCCAGCATTCACCAACTGCAGCGGAGAGCCCGAGCCCCGGGGTTTAATTACCTAACGCTCAGGCTGCTAAAGGCCAGGCAGCTATCAAAGCCACCCTCGTTTTCTGCACTGGCTTTCCCCTCATTTCACAGGTCTCTAAGCAGCCTGCTGCTGCTGCTACACATCTCCTGCGAGCACGGGGCTTAGAGCTGGGTGCGGAACGCTGGCCCTGCTCGAGCAGCAGGAGTTCTGACATCTCTCTTCCACTGGATATAAGCCCAATTATATTTTTATATATATATTTATAGTATTAATACAAGAAAATTTCTCTCCCCTCCAAGGCAAATCTGAGCCTCAGGCCTTAGAGGAGACGTTCCCAAGCAGCAGTCCCCTCGCTAAGGCCAATTCCCCAGCACCGACGCTGGGCTGAAGCGGCGCCCGAATCTGGGAAAACACGGCAGACTCATTGTCCCTGCAGATGTTCTGCTCTAGATCATTGTCATCCTCCAGCTCCTGCCTGGCTGCAGCCATCTGCTGCCTCCTATTGCATGCCTCGACTGGAAGTTCTCTGGAGCAGGGACCATCTTTTCACCCCAAAACTGCCCAGTGCTTGGCACGGCGAGAGCTGCTCCGTTGCTGCGAGCCCTCAGGGTTACAGTGAAAACCACTCGAGCCACGATTATAAACCCATCAAAACTGACCACAGGAGAATGTTGATACCATCGTTTCTTTCTCCAGCTGTCCTGTCCTAGGCAAATGTGTTAGGAGGACAAGGGAGAGAAGCAGCGGTACCTGGTAATCTTGATCGTCGATCCCAAATCTTTCCCGCAGGTTTCGGAAGACCAGTGGACAATACTCCTTAAATTTAAAGCGACTTGGCAAGTTTTCCCTAGGGCAAAGCAGAAAAAAATATTCTTGTGCAACGATCAGCTTGTGAAATCAAACTCAATTCTTCTCCCACTTCACTGCTACCTCCCCAGGATACCCAAGCACACCCCCCCCTCCACCTACGAGGCCCCTGTTCTGCCAGTATTTACCCCCCCTTAGGGGAGCTGGTTTCTTTGGATGCCTACAAGAGTCATCTGTTCACAGAAACGCGTGCGGGATCCAGCTTTTGCCGAACGGGCTCTTTGGCTGAGGATGGCTGCCTTACAGAACAATCTCCCCTGTCACAAGCCCAGATCTGACAGAATAATTTCTCTCTTTCCTCCTCCTTTGTTGCTTTGTTGCGTGCAGCAACGCAGCTGCCCCCTGCAACACGCCGTTACTGTTCAAGATGAAAAGCTGGAGGAAAAGGGAAAGGGAGGGGACACACCCAGACTCTGGTTTCAGACCAGATCAGATCACCCGTGCGTCAAAAGAAAGGTCAACACGCGACAAACTGTCTGACCCAGAACGCAAAGGAGAGAGGGTGAGTCAGCTCCAGTCTGGCACGTTCCAGACCAGTCCCGACCGTTACAGAGCGAGCTTTGCTGCCAGGCTTTGCCAGCCAGGAACAGCCCCTGCCCAGAGCATGACGGCGAGCGGCCCCCGTCGCTGAGGGACGTGGCATCTGCTCCCTGCCAGAGCTCTTATGCTGCCCAGAAGCAGAGAGGATGGTCCCGCTTGGACACCGTGGGGGATTCTGTCAGCTCATTCTCAATGAGAATCCTTTGCAGCGAGAGGTGGGAAATGAAACAAATCTCTGTGGGAGGAGAGGGAAGAGCAGCTACTGCAAATTGTAGGTGCCAGAGAAGACAAACTTTTGAATCACACTCCCACTCCGCAAAGCTGATCCCTGTGAAGTTTTAGTGAAAAAGCAGCACTAATGAGGGAGCACTGGAGACCCACGGGCACCTCGAGCCAGGGCGGAGCACAGGGCTCGGAGCACCAGTCACCACTGGGGCTTCCAAAAAACTGCTCTTTTGGGAAAAAGAGAGTGAGCTGGGCAGGGCACTGACACGGGGCATGTGTCCTGCCATACCAGGTCCTCTTGGCATTGTAACGGGGAATAAACCAAAAGGAATCACCAGGCCAGGCTCCCCCGCAGCAAAGAGCTCTAATTACAGAGACAAACAAGTTGGGAAGCACCTACTTACTTGTTGAATAGATGATTGTCCACCTTAATCTTACTGTAGGCCTTAAAGTCATCAGGCATCAACATGACAGGGACAGGAACGTTGCTGAGTTCATTGATCTAAAAGAGAAAGGAAAGAGGAGACTCAAACATTGTCAATGGACTGGCTGCGGTGCCAAATGACCCCAGAAGCTGGGTTTGAAGCAATATAACCCCTCAGACTTTCAGAGCAACTCACTGGGCTGGAGCAAACCAAAGAACACCGTGGTTACAGCCACGGAAGCACCTCACTCAGTCCTGTGGGGAGTATTCCCAAGCCAGCCTTGGCTCTTTCACCTCACCACCCTCCGCTGCTCATCCAAGACACAGCTTAGAATCGAGACAAACCTACAGACCAAGAAAGAGGAGATTTTATGTTTTGCATGCATCCCCTCTCCTTTTATTTAGGAAATGCTGCATCAGGCAATTTCTCAACTAGTTCTGTTACAAAGGTGACCAAAGTCTTGAAGGTGAGCAGCCAGAGCAGACTCTGGTGCAGCTCTGGCGCAGGGCAGCTCCCCTCTGGGATGCTGTTCCTAATCTTGCCGTCTCTCCTTGTTCTTATCCCACCTTCTCCACAGGGATGAGTCACTCCACGAGATTGTTTTTGCTCCTCAGTCACGTGTGGCAGCCACAGGAACACAGGGAAGCAGAAGAATGAACGTTCAAGCTACGATCGCGCGGCCGGGCTCACGCTACAGCACCCAGCAGCGCAAGCAGCAATGGGAAGATCAAAACAAATACAGTCCAGAGAGGGATTTGATTATCTGGCCGTGCAGCTCCAGACCAGCCCGCGCTCTGACAAGAGCTGTGCCAGCGTTCGAGAGCGGGGTCAAGAGGCAGCACGTTTCTCAGCTGCCTTGTCTGAGGACAGCCCCAGCGTCACCCGCTCGCACGGACTTGGCCGGGCTCCTCGCAGCAGCCCCCCTCTCCTCGAGCTGCTATCAGCACGCTGCACTTAGGAAGCAATTTCATTACGACTCCGTTGCCGCGGCTCCCGTGCCAAGAAGGTAACGCTGGGGAGGAGCAGGCACCCCTAGCAAGAGAGGGGTTTGGCCGGGAGTCAGGCCTGGGGGCTGGTCCCAATCTCCAGCAGGTCAAGCGCTTTTCAGCGCGCCTGGAGAGCTCACGGCGTTCCCACCTCCAGCTCCGGGACTCCCCTCTGGCAGGACACATAATACTGCCCCAGTAGTTGCTGCCACATCTCCAAGGAGGAGGAGGATGATGATGACAGGAGGGTGAGGGACCCGTTCTGCAGCGGGATCTGTGGCACAGCCCAACTCTGCAAGGCCCACCGAGGTCCCGGCTCGGGCGACGGGCCGGCAGCTCATCATACGGGCAAGCCTTTGATGAGGCACATATTTTTTTTTTTTCACATCCTTTCTCCATCGTTACCAACGGAAAAACCAGCCCGGATTTAACAAACGTCAGACTGGAAGACACACGCAGACTGCAAGGAGAAAAAAAGGACTATTTTCAGCTCCAGTCGTCCCACACAACAGATCAGCAGAAAGCAAACCGGCCACTCGGAGTGGGTCAGGTACAGGGCAGGGCTGTAAAGAGCAGTTCTGCTCCAGCAGCACCAAGGAGCATTAAGAGCTCCCGGGAAGGGCTTTGGGCTGGATGGAGAAGGCTGCACAGATGAATAAATGATGTCAACACCTCCCTGTTGTTTGGAATCACCGTGGGGCAGGGAGGTTGATACCCACCCCCCGGCTCGGTCCTGCACGGAGCTGCTCCTCCAGCCACAGCTACGAGAGAGGAAAGGCAAGAGGAGGGGACCTCCAGGTACTGGAAGCCCCGTGCAGTGGCTTCTCAGGGTGTGAAGCTTTCAGGGGGGTGGAAGAGACACCAGCTAACTCTGTCTGAAGAAAGAGGAGCTGCCTCCAGCCACTAATTATTGCTGTCTACCAGGAGGGGAAGCCCGACAGCCCAGCTCCTGTTCTCAGCCCTCTTCTCGGCAGTGGGTAAGGCACAAACAAGCTATTATCAGCTCGTTCCAGCGTGGAGGAAGGGTGCTGACGGCTGAGAGGGAACAGCGATTCAGAGATTGTCTCCTCCCTGCCAGAAATTCAGACACGACCGCGAGCAGAGTGAGATGTCGAGGCGTCTCCGGATGCCCTCGTTTCTGCCAAAGCAGGAACCTCAAAGCGACTGTTGTACCTGTTGCCAGTCTCCTGACTGGCAGGAACGGTGCGCCCGGGATACCGCGAATCCTTTCAAAGATGCCCCCGGCTCTTCCCAAGATCTAACAGCCTGACAACAGTCTGACAACAGCCGGAAAATCCACCCCCCTGCAGAAGCCTTTCCCCTTTTCCAGCTGCGTACAGCAGAGCTTTCTGGAGGCTTCGGGATTCTGGCTCTGGAGGGGATGGGGAGAAGGAAAGGATTCGTGCTGGGGACTAGAATCCCTGCCAAGGAGCTGAGCTGGCCAGTTCTAGTCCCTGCTCTGACAAGGCTCAGATGGCTACTGGCCCTTTGCTCCCGACACCAATCTGAAAGCAAACTTGGGTTTTCTGAGGGGTTTTGTGGGGTTTTTTTGCTGCTATCTGTTTTTTTAAGCGAGGACACCCGCTGCGTGCTCCCACAGTAACCCCCGTGCTTGACACCCTTCCTCAGGATCCCAAAGGCAGAGGAAGGAAAAGCCCCCGCAGCACCTCGGAAAAGGGGTATCCCAAACTCTCCCTTCTCCTAGTAAACCCCTCAGCAGCCAGCGCCCCTTCCCGAGGGTTATCGGGCCAGGTCCTGCAGCAGGGTGCCAAGTGAAACACCAGACCTCACCCCCAAGGGCCAGCGCTGCTCCAGAGAGATCCTCTCCGCCGCTTATCGTGGTGGAATCTGAGCAGCCTCCCAGAGCAACGTGACTTCACGCCTGGCACATGTTTGCTCTCTCGCCGTCTCCCCGGGGAGAGGCGTGGAGCAGGAGATTATATATAGCAGAGTGTCTGTGTGTCTCTGTGTATTTATGCTACAGGAGGCAAGGTCATAGCAAGGTGCGCAGCAACGAGGTGCTCAGCAACCCCCCACCCCCCACCCCCCTCCAGCTCCCGGGGAGCCCGTTCCCACGGGTCAGACCCATCTGGCTCCCACAAAGAGATGTCACCCGGCCTGTACCTGGACCCGTGGAGGTCACTGAGGCTGCCCAAAAGATGGGATGGTGAGATCTCGGCCGTGGTTCTTTGCTCTGGAAGAGGCAGCTGCAGAGAGCAGAGGTGCAGTAGCCACCAGCACTGCAGTCACGCACCTCGGTCCCTCGCCCTAGGGGGCACGGGGTCTTTTGAGAAGAGGGTGGGTGCTGCAGCACTGGGGGTACTGCCTCCCCTCTGCTACAAAGGGGCTTTAGTGGTCCTCAGCATGGAAAAAGTTAACACCACCTAACATAGAGCATAAGCTCTTCAGATCAGGGTTCTGTCTCCAGACCAGGGTTCTGTCTCCAGACCAGGGCTCTGTCTCCAGTCCCAGCATGATGCTGGTTTTCAGTTAAGTCACTCAGCTTTTCAGACCTGATCTGCCTTTGAATCCTCTGGAAAATAAGCCCCTGGTTTCCACAGGGTCCTCTTATGCCAGGAGTTTTCTATTCCCCACCTCGGTAGAACACAGACAAGCTGACAGGGACCACTCCAGGCTCAAAGCACCACTAAGAAGGGCATTTTTCCCACTGCCATCCACGTTTTGCAGCAAGGCAGAAGATGCTGGTCCTGCCCAGGTCAGAGCCAGCACCAATGGCACCTGCCCCTCAGCCTCACAAAAGGCCGGGACACACACCAGCCTGGGAGGCTCTCGGCAGAGCTCAGAGGATTGAAAAACCAAGATGCTTTTCAGACAAATCAACTGACATCCTCAAGAAGGCAACAGCAGGGGCACGAAGAAAGAGATGCTCCCTGTTTCTCTGCCGGCTTCCCCGTGTTCTGAGAACAAAGGAGCGGTTTCCCAGGCCAGGATAACAGGCTGGTGCTTCCAGAGATCACCCAGCCTGTCAAAACAGCACGATCCCAGCCAGAGCCCTGTGGGGAAAGGCAGCCAGATGGCACTGAAGGAGGGACCGGGGCTGGGACAACACCAGTCGCTGACAGAGACAAGAGCTTCAGCTTTCAACTGCCACCTTCCTCTTCCAGCAGCCAGAGGAAGAGCGAGCTCAGCTCCGCTGCTTCCCCGGCTCCCCAGCCGGCAGCTCTCCCCTTCCCCCCGCAGCAGTGGCCAGGCCCTTCACCCTCAGTCAGCACAATTCATTTTTGCCTACGCCGCTGAGAAGTCTACAGCCACCCCTGGCCTTGCCGGGCTGGAAAAATCCCACCCCCACCTCTGCCCGTTCAGCTTTTCGTTCCCGGCCACTTGAATTCTCGAGCAACACCGGATTCCGGGTTCATCCGCGGCGGATAATTTGTCTCCTCCACCAAAGCCAAATCCTTTTTCAATAAAAGGCACATCAATATTCCGTGTCATTCAGGGACAGCTGCTCGAACGAACGGGCCAGGCATAATTTTGCCTCAAAACCTGACTGTAGCCTCAAAGTGGCAATTACCATTAGGAAATTGATGGGAAAATGCGATTTGTTTACTAACAAGATCCGGATGACGGAGCGTGCGAGTCTGCTCTCTAGGATTCTTTACAACAGGAATTTGCTCAGGAAAATGGAAAGACTTTGCTCCTCTCAGAGCCTTCCGAGCAGGCACCTCGAGGTACTTCGGGGAGCCTTAGTTAAGCTCCGTAATACTCGGGAGAAGCAGGTGAAAGACACGGAGCAGAAGCGCTCGAGCGAGCACGGCGCCAAACCCACACCAGCAGCGAAACTTTGGAATGGTTTGCAACTGGGCAATGGTTTGAGAAAGAAAGAAAATACCAAAAAAACCCCAACCCCTGTTTTCCATGAATTAGAGCATGATTAATCGGCAGCCAAGCTAACAAACCCCCCGTGCGATGCTAGGGGAGGGCGAATCTTGTCGTCGATCGTTTCTCTCGGGGCTCTGGGGACACCAGCACGCTGTAACTGGGGGGGAAAAGCATCCCTTAGTGACAGCAAGCCCACCTCTGCCTGAACCAAGCACCCTGAAGCCTGCTGGAAAAGGGGTCCTGCATCACAGGCAGAGGAATCGGTCGGTGTCACCTCCCTGTCCCACCAGCACCAGGGCAACCCCGCCGCCCATCGCAGCCTGTCAGCACAGCCTCAGGACCGCTGGGAAGCATCCGTCCCCCCCAGTCCACCTGCAAGTAGGCAAAGCCACCACTTCTTTTGGTTCAAACAGGAGCTGAGGAATGGAGAAGTTAAAACGACCTCCCCACGGCTACACCAATCCAGGCAACTGAGCCCCGTTTTCCTCGCTGAACGACCCAGGAAAATCTTTTCTCTCCACGCCCCAGGGAGGAAAAGGGCTCCTGGAATCCTTTTCCGAGCAGGTCCCAGGGTAAGAAGGTTGAGAGCCACCAGCCTGGACCACGACCACGAGCTACTGCCACCGCTGCCATATGCTGCACTCTCCAGAGGTCCATTCGAGCCGCGGCAGACAGCGAGCGTCGGAAGGGACAGATCCTCGCCGCTCACCCCGTGCCAGGGCCGATTGCTGGGACTTCCAACGTCTGATAGGTGGCAGATGCTGCTCTGGCTACAGCTAACATGGCAACGCCAAAGCCGAGGCTGCCACGAAGGCAGAAGCGTGCTGCAAATCCCAGTTTTTGCTCTTTCCCCGGAATACTAACGAGCTGTGTTTTGTAGGGGCTGGCACCGCTCCGGCAGGTCCTGGGAGATCGGCTGGTGCTCCCAACCAGTACGCGGAGGCCCTGGAGTGACTGGAGGCTGCCTCAGGCAAGATCCACCCGCGGCCAACGGATGAGATCTACTCATTTCCACAAAAATGGGGTCTGTTTATGCCTACCCCCTGCCCCTGCCAACACTCGGAGCCCCAGGGATCATTTCCAACCGATGAACCGCCACCTAGAGAAGCAGCATCGTGAGCTCCACCACCTAGAGAAGCAGCATCGTGAGCTCATAGAATCATAGAATGGTCAGGGTTGGAAGGGACCTGAAAGATCATCCAGTTCCAACCCCCCTGCCATGGGCAGGGACACCTCCCA
>WTSP01020666.1:0-16730 GCA_025331215.1 Actenoides lindsayi | reverse complement strand
GCCCCTCACAGCTCCCGGCCCGGCCCACCGCGGCCCCGGGGGCGTCACCGCGCAGCCTTACCGGCGGCCGCCGGGCCGCCCCGCTCCACCCGGCGGGGCCGCCACTCCTCCGCGGGCGGCGAGACCCAGGGGAGCCATCGGCGGGAACTAATCCGGAGCAGTGCCGGGCTCTGAGCCCCGCGGGGCCGCGCCACGTAGCCCCGCTCCGCCAGAAGCGCCAGGCGGGGGCCGGGCAGCCCCGCCGCTCCCCGTCCTGCTCCGCCCGCACCTGCCGGGCCGCCCCGCCCCCCGCCGGCTCCTTGCCGCCGCTCCGGGCCCTCCTACTGCCCAGGACGGGCCGCCTCCGGCACCCGGCCCCCCGCCGGGCGGGGCCGCCTCCTCTTGGAAGACGACGGGCGTGGAGAGACCCTTCACCCCAGGCCGGCGTCCCCTGCTGCCCCCTCAGCCCCCGGCGCCACTCGGAGCCCGTGAGGGGCGACGCCGGTGCCCGCTGGCTCCTGCCTGCCGCCCTGAGGCGATGCCGCTGCCAAGGCTGGCGGGGGCTGTGTGCCTGGCACCGAGGTAGTGCAGGAGGTGGGGGGGAGAAGTCCCTGGAAGGGCTCTCCCTGCCAGCCCCCAATCCTGCCCTGGGAAGGGGCCAAAGCGATTGGGCTGTGGCGTACTCTGGGTGCACCTTGGTCTGAGGAACAGCAGTTTCTGCTGGATTCGGTAACATTTACATTCAAACCTACTGCACCTCGGGCTTGGACCCATGGCTTCATGGCGAGGTAGGTGTGAAGCGCTCCTTGTGGCCCAGAGCTCGAGGCAGCTGGTGAAAGGTGGAGGGTTGGGAAGTGCTACAGGCGCTTCCTTATCCATGCAGCACACAGCCTGCACCCGCAGCCTGACCTCTGAGGTGTGAGGGGTGTACCTCGCCCCCTGCTAATTCGCAGGTATGGATCAGAGGGATTTGTCCCCTCTCTTCCCCTCCCCAGTCCGGGTAATCCTGAATCCTGTACTTGGAGAGAAATAGGAAGCAGGGCCCCTGTGTTTTCAACTCCACTGAGCTGAAAAAGGAAGCCAGTGATGTGGAAATTAGGTTAAACCGCCTAAGTAGGCAGCTTTCTGCACGTAACTAATCTAGCTGCTGCATATAGCAGCGCTCAAGTGAATTTCAGTCTGGTTGGTAACTCTGGGACAAGCCCAGGCTTTTCAGATTGGTTTGCAGGACAGAGTGGGAGAGAGGGGATGTAAAGTACAGGTGAAAATAGGATGTGGAGTGGGATGTGAAGCAGTTCTGCTGCCTTGAAATGGAGGAGCAGGTCACCTGAGTTGAGGCTTGCACATCCTAAATGAGACACAGGGAGCAGCAGGTAAGAAGCCAGACTCAGATAACAGCTTTTAAGACTTTGTCTGTAGCATCTAACTTACAGTGTAGGTGTCACCATGCCCTTTGAGTAATCCATTGCTGTCTTCTAGAGCTATCTACACAACTCTATTTCCTGTTTCACAGGGGTGCATGAGCTTGACACTGTACCTGCAAGTCATGCCAAGAACAGATCACCAGCCTGGCAACACGTCTGCGCTGGGATATGAATAACAGCTGTGAGCATCCAGCCACGGTACGGGTGATTGCTTTCAAAAAAGGAGCGACTCCAAGATCACATGAAATGGTCTAGGTGAGAACAGAATCCTACATATGGGAGGGCTGCGAGGGGCAGAGGCTGGATGTCAGTGGCAGACGAAGGGTGGCCAAGAAAATACCAGCTGCTGATCCATACAGGTTGACTGGAAGACTGCACTCAGTCTAACTTTGCAGTTACCACTGGGCACTAATTAACCCATGTTTCATTGAACAGGTTATTATTAGAAAGGTGCTTGGAGGAGACCCCCTGGGACGTGTCCCATTTCAGTTGACAGCAGTGGCCCCAAAGCACTGAGGAAGAAACCCTAGTGCTAGCACCATCACTGCCTGTTGTCAGAAGCAAGAGCACATTGAGGAGACAGGCCTCCTTCCTTGCTTTATGCTCAGGTACGTTGGGAAAAGTGGCACAGGACCTAATGGTTCAAAGCTTTGGCTCACTAAACCTAATGAAGGGCTGTGCAGAGGGGAATTGGGCAGTGGTATTTTGTGACAAACTAGATATTGCCTCCTTGTCACGTGCAGTTACACAGAAGGTATGAGGAAGGTAGTTGTTAACCTAATGGGAGCAGAGGGAATGAGAGTTGACTCTCTAGACTGATGCCATTAAGAGCTATCACGTGATCAGAGAAAAATATTGGATGAGGAGCAGCTAGAGTGAGATGAGACACAGTAAGAAAAAGAAATGGGAGAAGAAACAGCCTACTTGTAACTCACAACACAACTAAGGTGACAAGTAGTGCAACAAGGATGGACTGTAAGAAGGGTTGGACTCCCAGGTATTGCAGAGGAGAGAAGGAGGTTGTAGATGCTTTAATATACATTTTATCTTCCTCTTCCTCAGCTTTATATGCTTATTTTGTATTTATTAAAAAGGGGCTTATGTAGTTCTCACAGAGCAACCCTTCCTCAAAGGAGGAGGTGATGGAAGGGGAATTATTTCAGATTTGCTGTGAGGGAGGAGGGAGAAAATTATTTTTGGTGTGCTGCAAGAGCCGTGGCAGGAAACAAAAGCAGAGATGGTGTTGCACGATAGGGCTGCGAAGCTTGTCCTGATAACCAGAGGACTTGAGTAAGCACAGAGATGCCCTCCCACAAGGACTTCACTAAGGCCGTGTGCTCCGCGTGCTCCCTGCAACTGCAGCACACATGCATTTCCCTGCAAAAGTGCATCCCTCTGTGTCAGCAAAAGGAGATGCTGAAGCTCTCAGCCGAATACTGAATTTCTGGCAGTACAGCACAGTTCAGCTTCCAGCTGCTGCTTCACAGAAAATTAATCAGGGCTGAAGAACTGGAGCAGCGCAAACCGCACAGCTTCCAACAGAGTGTTTGGTTGTCACCGTGGTCATCTGTCCCCAGCTGACACGACACACAAGCTGTGCAGGAGGAGCAGTTTGCTCGCTGCTCTCCCCTGTGCTTTGAGAGAAAGCGCAGGGCACTGCTTCATCCCTCTGATTTAGCTGTGGTGAGGTGCAGGAGGGGAGCACAGCTCTTCTCTGACAGTGTCCATAGATCAGCAGTGATAGAGCTTGGCACAGAATGATTTTTCTTCTTGGCTGGACTTAGTCTAGTGACAATTGTCTCTTTCTCCTTTCCTTCCCCCCTGCCTGTGCTTGGAGAGTTTGCATCAAGAGAAACAGACCAGTTCTAGGCTGCCAGGGCAAGAAGTGTGAATTAGAAACCAACCTCAAAAGAGGGAAATACCACACTCAGCATTACAAGCTAACACTTCCATTTTGTCGTTTGAAAGCAATAGAAATTCTAGGGGCTTAAAGTGGTTCAATTGGTCAAAAATAAAATGTGGAGTCTACTAGCCCAAATAATAAATTCGATTCCCCCAAATAACTTGCTCTGAGTGGCATTCTTCAGCCAAAGTAAGTTTCCCAAGGGGTTGGGGGGAAGAGAGTGAGAGAACACATCTATTACCTGTGTGTTAACTTCTTGCTCTTGGAAGGGGTACAAATTATGAACTCGAGAATAAGTGAAGTGTGGAAAACAGGTCTGTGACTGAAAATGCTCCAGTCATATCCAGTGACATTTTTATTTTAACTGAAGCAGATGACCAGTCTGACAACAATAGCCAGCACTATCTTCCTCTCCTTCATTGCAGCTTGGCATTAGTCTGAATGCCACTACAGCTGCGTCCTCTTCCACTGATACAAGCAAGAGACCCAAGGGTGCAGCTCTGATGCGCTATCTGCCTTATGCACGGCTAACTCGTGGGTACACCAAGAAAGGGAGAACAGCCTGGGACATTTTCAGCCTGAGCATAGGGGTAAACTACTCTGAGGAGTGACTTCTCTCCCCCAATCATCCAGAGCTAAAGGGAGAGAAAAGGTAAAAATCAGTTATCAGCTAACAGCTTTCCACTCTTGGAACTGTACAAGTTAGAGCAGCGAGGGAAGGCTACATCTGGACTGCTCAGTTGTGAGTTACTGCAGTGAGGATAAGTCTAGGCTGGGCTGCTCCATTTCCACATCCTTATTGGGGTTTTCCTGCACTAATATGCTGGAGATAAATGTGCCAGCTGTATTACCACTTCCCTATTTCTCCTTTTGTTTAATGGCAACACTGGAGAAGAGTTTACCAGAGACTCTTAAGGGTCCAGTTCTTTCAGAAAGGACTTGCATCAGCTTGAGAAGCCCGACAGTACACAGCAGACTGTGTCTGAGGGAGCAGGATGCTGCTCCTGTTCACAGCGATGATGTGAAAATCCCATGGCTGGGAGACGTGAGAACATGCTGCATGAGGGTGGGCTGAACTAGCCTCTTAATAGAAATCTCCACAAAAGACCATGCATAAACATTCTGCTCCTGTAGTCAGAACTGCTGTCCCAGAGAGCAATGTGGGCAGAAGGGTGAAAAGAACAAAAGGTGCTGTGAAAACGTGGGGACAGATATGTTTCTGAGATACACGGGAGAAGGGATGGTAAGATAGCAGCTTGGAGCAAGATGAAAGAGAGGGATCAATCTGGAACGTGACGAGGAAGAGCATGTGGTTAAATGTTGTGCTATTCCTGAAAATCTCCAGAGAAACTACAGTTCCTGTGCTTCTTGGGCTACAGAAAATTTGCACAAGACAGGCCATGTATCACAGAACATTTGAAGTAGGACAGCAGCAAGTTTTTTGCAAAGAATCCTGCTTTGATTCCAGGCCAGGACAGCTAAAGGTGTAGAGACCCAGCCACTCTTCCATTACACAAGTAGGCTCAAACATATGACATCTTTCAGCACCAACATCAATTTAATTCTTCCCTCTTCAGGACAGGAACAGGGCAGATACCCCTGGGGTTACATCAGCAAGCAGAAAGAAGGGCAAGGGACAAACTGTGCTGGGAAATCCCAGCTAAACATACAGGCAACAGACCTGCTCTACTCAAGACAGCCCAGACCTGGGTGGGGTAAGAGAGTAGTTCTTCTGAGTCACTGAGGTGCAGTCCGCTCAGCTGCCCAAAACCGCATCCCAAAGGACATCTCCAGGGAAATAAAACCAAGTCTTCTTCCTGCTGTTCTGTCCTGTTCCTAAGAGGCAGCAGGTTACGATGGCCCTACGCAGCCCCAAAAGTAGTGAAGGAAGCAAGTCCAACTGTGCAACTACAGGATCAATGCAACGGCTTTGGCTGTTGTGTTCAATACAGCATTGGAAACAACGGGAATGTCTCGGGCAACTCTCTGAAAGGGTGGCATGTTGGGTCCTTCCAATGTGTCCAGGATACCTGTAGGGAACAGAAAAAAGGGGAGAATGGCAAGAATTAGTTCAGATGCAGATGGCACATTTCTTCTTGTTCTTCACTCTGGCCAGGTAGTGGTTGATGGTGGCAGGGCCCAGGACGTGCAAAGCACTTAGAGGCAATGGGAAGAGACATCTAGCCCCAAAGACTGAACAGCAGTGAATGCCTCCATCCAGAGACCAAAGGATATAGATAAGAGCTTGTCCTAGGGGCAGGGAAACTGCATGTTCCCAAGAGGAACCCAGATCCTTTAACTTTGAGTGTGCCAAATCCAGTCCCCTGCCATTTGACCCAAATACAGACATTGCTCTGCCAAGGCAGACAGATAGAATACTCTCCCCACCTCATCCCAGCACAGATCCTGCTCCTGGACCAATTGTCTGCTTTCACCCCAAGATACACTTGCAGAGTCACATCAGGAGCTGCAGCTGGGGGTGCAATGTGGAATTTTTATCACTTCAGTGCAAGCATAGACCAGGCTTGGCAGGAAACACGTGTACCACTGCAAGTGTCCTCCAGTCCCTGTCGATTACCCTCTCAAGACTGATAATCACTCTTGCTATGCGCCTTGAAGAAAATTCCTTTGTGTATATTTTATCCTATTTCATCTTCTGAGAAGTTGCAAATCAGGGCTCAGAATCTTCACCATATGAATGGATCCAGGAAAGAACAGTATTTACATCTAAAAGGACTTGTAATAAGATGCGATAACCCAAAATTATGCAGATTTAGCTGAAATACCATGAACAGGTCTGGCTGCCTAAACTCATCAAGAAGCTTGCAGAATTGCATATTTAGGGATCTGGAAAGTCTGTAGTGAAGATGGTTTTTTCTTTTTTTTTTAAAAGGAGATCAAGAGTTTGTTAGGAGAAAAGAGAGACACAGAAAGGCGACCTCAACATGTATAGCTTCATAAACAGCACCAACTGAGGAAGATGCAGCTTCTGCTATCTGTGTCATACAACACAAGATAAAAAAAGGTGTTACACCAAGAAAGAGAAGACTTATGACACATTTCCTGATCAGAAAAAAACAACTTGACTTTGGCGAGATTCAGGAAGGGACTGAACATCTGCACGCAAGAAGAGTCAGTGCTGTTACACTTCACTTGTGGGAAAGTGTCCTGCCTCACAACTGAGGACTTATGTACCAAGACTCAGCACACAGAAACTACTCCATGTGTACCTGCTGCCCTACTTCCGGCAGCTTTCTCTAATAAAGCTACTGCTGGTCATTCTTGGCTTGGAAACTGGCACAGATGCCCTGGGGTCAGATCCAAACGGTCCATCCTTTCCCTCAGAGCAAAGAGCAGCTTCTCTTCTGCCAGATTTAACAGCATACATCTTCATATCTCCCTTGCTTACCTTCTACCACCTTGTGATAAGCAAAGTGCAGATAGAGGAGGAAAAGCATATGCAGAGCAGCCAGGGTCCCACACAGGATGAGCCGCTGGGTGTGCCCCACGGTGCGTGACACCAACACGGCAACCTAGGAGAGAGGTGGAGGTTAGAGACAAGGCAGCTGCTACCTGAGCCTCTGGCACTGCAGAGGTCTGAAGCACACAGGAAGATGGGCCAGGTAGTGACAAACAGTGGAAACACTGCTCAGAGCCTTTTTCACAGTTTGCACCAACAAATTCAGAGTAATCCGACTTTGTTTCGTGTAGGTGGACCCTGCTCAGTCTCACCAAGAGTGCAGGATGCTCAGGCACAACTATCCATGGTAGCAAGGGCTGTCAGGGAGTAAGCCTCCTACAGCTGTTAGAATGGGTGAAGGTATTAATCCAAGCATCACCTCCATACACCAGGGGCCAACTGACCCAGGAGCGTCAGGCTGTTCTTCACAGCAGCCTGACTGGCTGTGAAATGAACTGCCAGGCCCAAGGAACAGCAAGTAAACACTTTCCTCCCCCCTTTTTGTCCCCAGAAGAGGAGAGCCCTAGACGGCCTGTCCCTTACCATTCGTAGTGTAGAGAGTCCACCAACACCCAACCAGAAGATATAGAAGAGGGAGTGGAAGTGGATATTATACGTGACAAAGAGAGTAATGCAGTGTCCAAAAAGACCATAACCCTGTCAAAACACAAGTGTCCATGTTAGAAGTGTCCGTCCCACACAAAGCACCTCTGACCAAGAGCATGAGCAGCCTATTCCTGCAACGTATCACCAAAGCAAAGCTTCACAAACCGCCCATTCAATGCCAAAGAGTCAACCAGCACAACAATTTTAACAGCAGCTCACACCCATGTAATCTCTTTGAAGGATTCACAGGGATGTGAAATATTGCAGCAACTTGGAAAACAGAGCAAAGAACCTCCGATTGGAGAGAAATTGGAATCTCCTGGGTTTTTTACCACCAGGTGCTCAGATCAGGAAGTGCCCCTTTGCGCTATCGCTACGCCTGGGATAGTGCAGGTCAGAGGAGCATCCTGGAATTCCAGGTTGTCCCAGTGCAGTTACCCGGGACCACTGATTTACAAGGCCTTTTCCTGTTGTTTGGCAAGAGCTGCAGCCAGCCTGCATCATGGGGCATCTCCATCTGTACATACCAACAGCGACAGCATCTGCACCATCGTGATTTGTGCGTTGCACAGATACGCCAGGAAATAGATGAAAGAGGAGACACCCAACCAGTAACCGAAGCAGGTGCCGATGGCTGTGCCCATCAGTGTGCCTTCCCTCTGTGGAGACAGCATCAGCATGAGGAGGACTCGAAGAAGTGACCTGCCAGCACCCAAATTCCACCTCGGAGAGTCCCAGAGACTTTCTAGGCATTATCAAATATCTGGCTAGCACCGTTCAGGGTGCCCCATGAGCTATACCCCAGCTCTTGCAGCAGCAGAGAATCAGGACTTTCTGATGCATCCTTCCTCCCATCCCCAAACCAACAGGTTCTTCCTCAAATCAATCTGCTTTACAGCAAGATGTTACTCAGTTATGGAAGAGGTATCCACTCCATTTTTAGTGTTGTTATAGCAATCCAGAGCCCAGTCAAACCACAACTTGTCACTGAGACTTGACGTACAATGATGGTGTCCGAGGTCTTCATCCCATGCAAAAGGATGGCCACCAGTGTGAAAACCAGCATAAGGGGTCCATACAGCTCGCCTGCAATCTTCTACAGGAGGAGACAGACCAAGGAAAGTTTGGTTAGTTCTCCTGAATGCCAGGCTTCCCACCCCAAGCAACATGAGAAGTGCCCTGGATGAAGCTTCTCAGGTAGCTAGGTGATAAGTAACAGCAAGGGACTGCTGATGTCAACCAGGCAGAAGAGGAGTTTGGGATGTGTGAAGTCTAGAGGTCTCGAACTGTACCAGCACTAAAGGTAGCACACCAAGTTTTGGAGCAACCACAGGAAAGGACTTACCAATATTTTCAAGGAGATGAACACCTAACAAAATGAAGTCCTTAGCAACATGGACTACTTTAGTTTTACAAGGTGTCTGTCGGACACTTGGCCATGGAGTCTGATTCAGCAAAAGGGAACTCACCTGTGGGAAGTTAATCATCTTCACAGGAATCATGGACTCCAGCAGTCTGCATCACAGCAAAGCAGGAAATGACAGCAAGAGCAAGGAGGACACGTTGTTAACAAAATGTTTCAAAAGTAAAAGATCCCATACACCCATTACCAGTGTTTTCTGCTGTCATCACAGGCCTTGGGGGACAGAGATTCCTTCTAAAGGGTTACATAAGGTAACTAGAGGAGAAGAACCTTACTGCCAGTGGGTTAACTTTGCTGGGGGAGGATTCAGTGAAAATGTTTAGGGATCCAGCCAGGAATGAGAGCTCACTGACAGAACAGCAGGAAGGAATGGCACCTTTCTTTATCCAGTCACACAAAACTTTCCCTTTTCGGGCACAGCCACATTGCAAACCCAACAGAAGCCACGTGATGCAGCTGAGTACTAAAAGGCTGAAGATGCCTCAAAGCCCTTCGTTGTGCCCTGAGCAGCAATGCTGAGTGACAAGGCTGCCAGATCTCCTGGATAACCTCATTAAAGAGAGTGGGACAAAGCGCAGAGTGTCCTCATATCTGAGCCTTCCTGCAAGGCTGGCAGCCCACCCGAGTCTGCTCACTCGGGGGGGGGACCGGGACGGACAGAGTCTCCCGCTGGCAATAAGCCGCTGCCCCCCTGCCCTTCCATCGAGATGGCCCAGCCTAGGCCCTGCCCACCTGGCTCGCACTTGGATGGGCTCCACATCGAAGTAGGGCCGGAGGATGTCGATGTTAGCATAAAGGCTGAAGGCCCTGGAGGCTTGCCTCTTCCCCACCTGCCACATCTGCGGAGAGAAGGGAGCTGGCAGCGGCCGGGCGGGCAGGCCGGGCCTCGCAGGGCTAGGGGGGGCCGGGGGCCACGCTCACCTGGTCGGCCACCTGGCGGCCCAGCTGCCCCCGCAGCCCCTTCATGCCCAGGAACTCCCCGTCCTCCTCCTCGGCGGCCCCCGCTCCGCCTTCCGCCTCCTCTTCCTCCTCCTCCTTCATGCGCTGATGCATCTCCCCCATGTCCTCGAAGCTGGAGCCCGACGTGTCGTCCATGTTCTCCATGTCGATGACGGCAGAGCCGCCACCCTGCGCCGGGACAGACGGCGTTAGCGCCCCGGCCCCGCAGCACCGCACCGCCACCGCCACCCCCGGCCCGGTCCTACCTGCATGTTGTCCTCGAAGCCGCCCCAGTCGGCGGCGGTGCCGGCGGTGCCACTGCCGCCCCTGCCGCCACCCGCCGCCCCCGGCGCGGACATGGTGCCCGGCCCGGGCGCCTCGCTGGCTGCTGCCGCTCGCCAGCGGCGGGACACCCGGACGTGACGTTAGCAGCAGGGGTGGCCCCCACGCTCTCGCGAGGCCGCGCAGGGGTGGGCAGGCGGGCGCCGCCGCCATCTTGTGTGTGGCGGAGGACGTGGGAGGGCGCAGCGGCGTCGGGGAACGACAGGAGAGGGAGGGGAGGTAGTGTGGGGGGACAGTGCGGGATGCTCTGCTGCAGGGACCCCAGGCCGGCCGGCTGCGGAAGGAGAGCGCCGCGCTCCCCGCGAGCTGCAAGGCCACGCGTGGGCGGGCGGAGTCGCGTCACGTGGCGGGGAGCGCCGCCTTCCCCGGCTCACCGCTGACGGCGGCCATGGCGGCCAAGCGGAGCACCGACGAGATGAGGGACCGCGTGGTGCTGGGAGAGTTCGGCGTCCGCAACGTGAGTGGGGCGGCGCGGCGCGGCACGGGGCGGGTACGGCGGAGGGCGCCCGGCCCCGGGCCCCCCTCACGGCCCCGCCTCTGCCTCCTCGCAGGTTCACACCACCGACTTCCCCGGCAACTACCCCGGCTACGAGGACGCCTGGGACCAGCGGCGCTTCGAGGAGGTGGGTGAGCGCAGCCGGCGGCCGGGGCGGTTGGGGTGGCGGGGTTCGTGTGCTCGCGTGTGTGTGTGTGGTGGGGTGGCGGGGTGCGTGTGCGTGTGCGTGTATGCGTGTTGGGGTGGCGGGTCCGGCGTCCGGTGTGACCGGCGGCGCGTGGCCCGTGCAGGCGTTCCGCGTGGACGTTATCCGCGAGGAGGAGGGCGCGCTGGAGTTCGACATGGTGGGCATCGACGCCGCCATCGCCAACGCCTTCCGCCGCATCCTGCTCGCTGAGGTACCGCCGCGGGACAGGGCCGGGGGTGGTGGAGAACTGGGACGGTGCGAGGAGCTGCGGAGAAGGCCTCGTGGTGCCGGCCTAGGAGCCGGGGGTGCGGGTCCTGGGTTGTGTCAGCCCGTGGGGACGGGTTCTGGGTTTAGGAGAGAAGGGCAGATTCGTTCTGCACGTGCGCCAGGAGCCTACAGAAAGTTAGGGACTTAGCAGCGTGAGCAATAGTGCTTGTTGCTCTTAAGGGTGCTCTTGGTAGTGCCTGTGGATCAACCCGCTCTTCACCTCTAATAATCATTCTTTTAGAAAATGTAACTGGGGAAAGGGGTGTATTGGGTGTACGGGCGTATTAGGCAGCCTGCTTTGGCAGAAATGCCACTGATAATAGTCTGCAGGGCAGTTATTTATGGGAGAGAAGCGACACTAGCTGGATATTCTGTTGGCGTGTAGTTCATCTGTCATCTTATGCTGACTTGATCTCTGATCTCCCTGAGGTGCCAACGATGGCTGTAGAGAAAGTCTTTGTGTACAACAACACGTCCATTGTGCAGGATGAAATTCTGGCTCATCGCTTGGGCCTAATCCCTATTAAAGCTGACCCTCGACTCTTCGAATATAGAAACCAAGGTGAGACTCTTGGATCAAATAGAAGTATTGAAGGTTTCCCGCAAAGTAGGAAATCCGGGTCATGTAAACTGAGTAGAATCGTAGAATAGAATCATAGAATTGTTTTGGTTGGAAGAGACCTTTGAGGTCATCAACTGCAACCATTAATCCAGCACTGCCAGGTCACCACTAAACCATGGCCCTCAGCACAACATCTACACATCTTTTAAATACCTCCAGGGATGGTGGCTCCACCACTTCCTTGGGCAGCCTGTTCCAATGCTTGACAACCCTTTCTGTGAAGAAAGTTTTCCTAATATACAACCTAAACTTCCCCTGGTGCAACTTGAGGCTGTTTCCTCTTGTCCTATACTTGTTACTTGGGAGAATAGACTGACCCCTGCCTTGTTACAACCTCCTCTCAGCTAGTTGTAGGGAGTGAGAGGGTCTCCTCAGAGCCTCCTTTTCTCCAGACTGAAGAGCCCCAGTTCCCTCAGCTGCTCCTTATAAGACTTGTTCTGTAGACCCTTCACCCTTCTTTGGACATACTCCAACATCTCAGTGTCTTCACAGAAGTGTGATTCTGTAGAGGCTCATGTGGTTTTCCCTTCCTAGGAGATGAAGAAGGCACAGAAATTGATACTCTACAGTTCCAACTGAAAGTAAAATGCAGCAGAAACCCTCAGGCAGCCAAGGAATCATCTGATCCTAATGAACTATATTTCAATCACAAAGGTGAGATATCTCCTAAAATAGGTTCTGTTTTTTATCTTTTTTGATCTCGGGAGATAGATCTGGTCTGTTCTCTCAGCCCTGTGAGCAGAGAGAGCAGATTCCTTCCTTCTGCTAAACTTAACTTTTCACCATATCCAGTCCTGTACAGGTCAGTGACCTGTTTTGAGGCAGCATCAGGCTGATGCTTATGGCTTCTTTTTGCAGTGTACAGCAAACACATGACGTGGGTGCCCTTGGGGAATCAGACAGACCTCTTTCCAGATGCTGATTTCCGACCTGTTCACGATGACATTCTCATTGCACTGTTGCGACCTGGCCAGGAAATAGATGTGCTTATGCACTGTGTCAAGGGTATAGGTGAGTTGTGGGTATAGGTGACCTGGGACAGTGGGAAGAGGAGTGTGAGTGCTTGGACTAGGGCACGGCTGTGTGAAGAGGAAGGGTGGAGAACTCGATTTGCCCCTGGAACTTTGGGTCCCAGCATCCTTGCGCTCTCACTTCCTGATGTCTGCCCTCTTCCTGTCCTTGACTCTTAACTCTTTAACTTTTCATGCAGGTAAAGATCATGCCAAATTTTCTCCTGTGGCCACAGCTAGTTATCGACTGCTTCCTGATATTACTCTCCTGCAGCCTGTTGAGGACGAGGCAGCTGAGAAGTTGCAGAAGTGTTTTTCCCCTGGAGTCATTGAAATCCAGAATATCAAGGGTACTTTTTTTCCTGCTCTAAGTGCCTTGTTCCTTCCAAGTCTCAGCAGGGGCTGATTAGAGACTAGAGCCAAACCTCGTAAAGACAAAAAATGTGTTGTGCTGTTTCCTTGCTGCTCAGGAACCATTCATGCTATTCTGAGCCTAACGTTTATGGATCAGTGGCTGTCACATGCAGATGTGTTGGGTGATGAACTGGGCTCTCCCTGAAATGCTGAGGCGTTAGGTGCCTGTCTGCAGAGCTCTGCAGCTGCTCACTGCAGCTTCCAGGACTGTTCAGCTCTGTAAGACTGGGTAGTGAGTTTGCTTTTTCCAGCAGCTGAGCGTGGAGAAGACTTCTCGCATCCTGCCCAGGGGTACATACAAGCTTTGGGTTTAGGATGGAGCTGTTCAAGAGGACCGGTTCTGTCAGTTTGAACTTTCCTGTTGGAGATGTGCTAGTTCTTTATCTTGGTGGTTTCACTGCCTTTGCTGGTGGGGCGAGTGCATGTTTGAGGAGTAAGCACCTGCTGTGACCACGAGGCACTCATCTGCAACAGGCGCCCATCTCGTTTCATCTTTTCCCCTCTAGGAAAAAAGGTGGCAAGAGTAGCCAATGCACGGTTGGACACGTTCAGCAGAGAAGTTTTCCGTCATGAGGGTCTCAAAAACCTTGTGCGCCTGGCAAGAGTACGAAACCATTACATCTGTAAGTGCCCCCTGTTCCACAGAATGTAAAGCCCTGCTGTGGTTTGTGCAAACAAGCAGAGACTGGCCAGCATGTACAGCTAGGTCTGTGCCTTTCTCCCAGCCCCCATCAGTATTCATACGTTCTTATTCCAGTAACTGCTGAGGTTGTGTTTTGGTGTTGCTTTGGGATTTAATGTGTTTGTGCTTCCTGCTGGCAAATGTAACCTCTTCTCCTCTGGCCGTGAAGATCTGACTTGTCAGAAATGTGGTGTAAGGGAAGGCAAGTGACAGAAATGCTGGAGCCACGTGTAGCTGACACTGACTTGTGTCTCTGTGCAGTTTCAGTGGAGTCAACGGGTATCTTGCCTCCAGATGTGCTGGTGAGCGAAGCCATCAAGATCCTGATGGGAAAGTGTCAGCGTTTCCTGAATGAGCTGGACTCTGTGCCTATGGAGTGACCAGGCTGTAGCTGGGAAGCATAGCCCTGCACTGCTGTGCGCTTCCTGCACCGGTGTGCAGGTGTGATTCCTCTTCCATAGGTGAGAGGTTTGAGATGGGCTTGTTAAGAGTCCTGTGACCATCTCTCTGAATTCGTTTTCTGTTGATAATGAGCCTCAGTGAGGAGATGCACTAAAATAAAGGCTTTTCTTTACAGCTGTCTCCTGTGCTGTTCACAATCGTTGAGACTGTAATACGCAGAGAAGAAAGTGGCAGCAGGTCTAAGGATGAATAATAGCATTTATTTTAGATTGTATGCAGTATGTGGAGAAGACTAATAGGCCGCTGTAGTAAAGCACTTTGCAGCACATCAGTGAGATCTAACACGGCAGTATCAGTGCAGGACTGTTTTTCAGGTGTCTCAAACCAGCTCTGGGGTAGTTCATCTGGTAGATAAAAGGCTGTACTGCCAGAGGGCTGGAACACCACTCCTATGAAGAAAGACTGAGTTGGGGTTGTTCAGCCTAGAGAAGAGAAGGCAGCTCTGGGGAAGACCTTACTGTGGCCTTTCAATATATAAAGGGAGTGTGGAGAAAGACTTTACCAGGGCCAGTAGTGACAGGACAAGGAGCAGCAGTTTTAAACTGGACGAGGGCAGCCTTATCTCCAGCGATGGCTGGCTGGCAACAAGGGTGCCGAGCTGCACTGGCCGTTCTTCACGGCACACTGCTATGTGCGTGCCTTGCAGTTTTCAGCTTGCTGCACCTATTCCCATGGCATGCTTCTTAGAAGCCTCATGTATTAGCAGAGCATTCAAAATGTCCTGATGCTGTTACGCAGTGGCATTTTTATTTTTTTCTCCTCTCTTCTGGAGGAAGAAGAGATGTATGTCAAATCTAAATTAGGCACGGTGTTTTTCACAGTGAGGGTGGTTGGTGAGGCACTGGAACAAGTTTCCCAGAGTTGTAGATGCTCTGTTCCTGGAGTGTTGAAGGTTAGGTTAAGATGGGGCCTTGAGCAACTTGATCTAGTGACACACATCCCCCCCCCCCAGTAGTGTGTGTGTGGGTTGAACTAGATGGTCTTTAATATTAGTCTCCTCCAGCCCAGACAATTTTGTGGTACAATAGTGGGCTTCTCTGTGCCAAGGTGGTGTTTAAAAAAAAAAATAAAAATGCTCTTTCTGGGAGCTGTCCATGTTTCACAGCTGTGCTTGCTGCCTCATGCACCTCAGCTTCTTTTCAGGCAGACGTGTAGGTACCTTGGCTGCTGAACCCATCCCACAGGGTGTCATTCATCCATTTACCCTTAGAAGGGAGTGTTGGGAGCCTGAGAGCTGGGTAGTCTGTAACCTCCTGGTGTAGGGCTCCTTCAACACCCTCCCAGGGCTTTCTGCTTGCTTAAAACTGAAGATAGCTCAGCTGTGCAGTGCCTGCCTTACAGGTATGAGGAACACAGGGTGCAGGCCCAGCGCCAGCCTAAGCACAGAAAAGTTCCATTCCATCTGGACCGGGGTTAGTTTCTCATCAACACCAGTTAGGCATTAATCCCAGTTGAAAACCAGCAATTTCTAGCTGGATCCTTTCAGGTAAAACAAGCTGAAGGAGCTTCCATGCTGAGCTGGATTACATCTGGGGCCTTGGAAAAAGATTTTGTAACAAAAAACACCTTATATTGACTTTGCTCAGGCCCACTTCTTTGAGCGCTTCTTTTATTGTAAGAGAGACTTTCCATGTAAGCTTCATCAGATGAGGGGACAGACTGAAGGTGATAGCTACATCACCTCCTCCTGTTACCTAGGCAGAGCAGAGGCCTCCCATCTTACTGAAACTCATACAATAATAAAAATGAAACATGACACTGTGTGTATGAAACTGGAATAGCTTTACTGACATTCAGAGGTGTAACACAACCAGTTCAGAGACAGCTTCGGATTTAAACATTCCTACAAAAAAGGTTCTAAAAACCATTTAAAAAAACCCCCTTGTGCCTAGCATGAAGTCACAGAATGTTAAAAATACCACAACACAATAAATACACCCAGCCTTTGCTAGAGCCAGGAACGATGTTAGCTCAGAGGTTAAAAAAGGTGGAGGCCAAAAGGAACGTGGAGGGTGCTGGTGGAACAGCAGGGGCAAGAAGACACGTGGATTCCTAAGGCCTGCTCTTCCTTTCTGTGCTCTCACCCCCTCCCCACCCCAGCTTTTCTGTCCTGTCTGTCCAAGTGGTGTCACCACCTTCTCTGCCTGACAGTTTATTACTTGTTCTATCTCCTGCAGGGCAAAACTGCCGGCTACCTCTGGACAGACCTTCCCAGCTCCTGTGCTAATGCTGGGATAGATTGAGTGAACCATCTGTCATGTAAGAACCACCAGCTTTGCAGACTGGAATGGCTTGATGGAGTCCCACCTCATCCAAAAACCCAGTTTCTGACCTGGCTCCCCTGCCCTGTAAACTGCAGTATAAACCCCCCCCCCCCCCCCCCCCCCCCCCGGTTTCCCCCCCCCCCCCGAGCCCCTCCCCCCCCCCCCCCCCCCCCCCCCCCCCCCCCCCCCCCCCCCCCCCCCCCCCCCCCCCCCCCCCCACCTGCGCCCCGCCCCACCCCCCCCCCCCCCC
>WTSP01020663.1:0-18753 GCA_025331215.1 Actenoides lindsayi | reverse complement strand
TGCTCAGAGCCCCGGCCAACCTCCCCTGGGATGGTGCCAGGGATGGGGCAGCCACCACCTCTCTGGGCAGCCTGGGAAAGGGTCTCACCACCCTCAGCATCAAAAATTTCTTCCTTCCCTCCAGTCTAAACCTCCCTCTTTTTGTTTAAAACCATCACCCCTTGTCCTGTCCCAACAGGCCCTGCTCAAAAGTCCATCCCCATCTTTCTGACAGGCCCCTGGAAGCACTGAAAGGCCCCCAGAAGGTCTCTCCAGAGCCTTCTCTTCTCCAGGCTGAATCCCCCCCCCAGCTCTCCCAGCCTGGCCTCCCAGCAGAGGGGTTCCAGCCCTTCCAGCATTGCTGGGGCTCTTCTGGCCCTGCTCCAACAGGTCCCTCTCTCTGCTGTTCTGAGGATGCCAGAGCTGGAATCAGTGCTCCAAGTGTAGTTCCTGCTCAAGGATATCTGCACCACAACCCTTCGCACAGACTAGCCATCTTTCCCACTACAGTGATGTTAACCTCAGTAAAAAGGAAAAAAGATTGGAAAATCTCTTTCATAACATGGTGCAGCTGTACAATTTATGATCGACATCATCCAGCCCAAGCACAGGCAAGGAGTGCTGGGCATGGATGTGTTACTACTACACATTTGCCACTTCGAGCAAAATGAAAGGAGAGCCCGTGACGTTGTGAGCTGCTCACAGATTAATGTAGAGAAGAGTAACTTGTAAATTAAAAACTTAAGAACAAAATAGCTCAAATAGGACTTAAAAACAAAATAGCTCAACAAGGAAATACTTGATCTGTCTAAAATAGATTTATTTATACTTTTTGGCAAAGATCACATTTTAATTGGGGTTATTATTCACATGAGTTTGAAACTATATAATATTCTCCAATAATGCAGATAATCTGACACCAAAACATGTCACAGCAGACATTACGTTTGCATTTGCCAGACATGGAATCCCATAAATTGTTATGGCTGATAATGGTCTGCAGTTCAATGGACAAAACTTTAAACAATTTGCAGGGGATTATGGATTTCGACATACAACATCCAGTCACGGTTATTCGTAATCAGATGGTCTGGTGGGAAAGGGAATTAAGTCTCCAAAGCAGAGCCTGGCCTGAGGCTCTGTTGAACTTGAGAACAGCACCTTCAAAACTGGGAGCATCCTCCATAACGAGAGCCTGACAGCCTCAGCTATTCAAACCTCCCGAGGAAGGTGGAGCTGATCTTGACACTTAGGAAGAGAAAGCACAAATCATCTCACGGCTTCAAAGATGCCAAATCTAGGATGTGCAGTTTACCGCGTACACGATGCTACTCAGGGACAAAGGAGGTGAAGGTTTTATGACAGTCGCTCATGTTTCCCATGAAGTTCAAAGATCATAATGGGAAACTCTCAGAAGGGAGCAAGGGACAACTGCAACCTCTTACCCCGTGGAACAGGAACCTGAAGTGGAAAAAGGATTCAGCAGAGCCACTGCAGCACCAAAATGCAGCACAGCAACAGAGACAGAAATACTCCTCAAGGCATGAGCCCAAACACCCAGAACTCCTGAAAGTGAGCTCTGACACAAGAGTCACCATCACCTTGCTCCTGAACAGGATTGCAGTACGAGTGGGGCACACTGGAAAATTTTATGGTTAGTAAAAAACAGGGAATGTTGAGTAATCCAGCACTGGTCTCTAATGCTGCAGGGTGGGAACTGGTCCCAGCCAACATGCCCTGGGTTTTACCACATCTCTAGAAGAGGGATGCTCAGCATCCCTGGGGCACTTTTTTTCCAGGTCGTCTCTGGGATTCCTGGAGAAAAATCTCAGGGAACTCTCTATTTTTTCTCATGCTTCATTAGGTTTAACCCAACCTGGTCTTGTGGACTTGGTGGTTTACCAGAGCACCAAAGGGGTGGTCTTGGGGAAATGAGGAGCATCTTCACCTTGGAGAAGTAAAGGCAAGGTTCCTTGTCAGCCACACCTACTCGAAAATCATGAAATCACCATTCCAAGAAGAAAGGCCAGCTCTGGGGCTCAGGTTTTACATCCAGTTGTACTGAAGCTCTGCTAACAATCATAATTAAGGATTGCAGACCGTTGCCAGGGATATGTGCAAAGAACCCAGTAAAATCCAAGTGTGTCAAGGTTTGGAATCACGCAGTCATGGAGCACTTCAGGAAAGAATGCATCTAATGGAATGAAATGGTAGAAAAGGAGAAAAAGCAGGTGTTGCTTTTCCACAGATCTCTGCTCTCGCTGAGGGCAATAACCAAAGTACCAGTGACAGGATGGGTCTGTGCATGGAGATGTACTTGGAAACGAGGACTTTAACAGCCTCCGATTATCTTTGCCTTGGTCCATTGCCTTGGAGCAGCACAAAAGAGCAGCAAAGCACATAACCTCAAAGATCTTGAACATCAGCCTGGACACCAAGATTATGCTCAGTTCTTTCCAAAATCTCCACAAGATCATTATCCTTTCCCCTTCTTTCTCAGAGAGTGCTGGAAACCACTTAACAGAGCGTGTGCTGAATGTGTGCGACCAGACCAAAGCTTTCCAAGTGAACTGAGCACTGGCAACACAGTCCAGGTTGAGAGCAGTGGGAATTGCTCTGCTCCATTTAGTAAGAGCAGAGGAGAACCACAGCAGGAGTACAAGCAGCCCTGCATCTCACTGCCAGGAATCTCTGCAGGCTAAGGAAGGGAAAGAAAAAGACTGAAAAGAAGCCACGCACACTCTTGCGCCCCACGCTACGGCAATATCTGGTTCATTTTAATCTGTCCTTCATGACATTGTACCATTTTTCATGATGGTACTTACGGGCTGATCTTCTTTCACTCCTCAGGTCTTGTTCACTCTCTGTCTTGAAAATAAAGGGATCCATTGTCTTCAGAGGGACCCTGAGAGTTCCCACACAGCTCAGAACAGAGCAAGGAAGTAATTCCACTGAAGTCAGCAGGTAAAAAGCAAGGAAGAGATTGTAAGTTGAGGGTGCTCAACCACGCTCTGCACTTCCAAACACTCAGCAAGTCAGACTGGCCAAGCTTTATAATTTTCATAAATCTTCTGATTTAAACAAGGGAGAAGTTTGGCTTTCTGTTCCTCAGAGCAGATCCAAAATGTACAGAGTTACACTGAGTCGCTTCAAATCCACGTAGAAGGGGAGCTCCTGGTCTTAACCACATGATGGCAAGAGCAAAGCAAGTGCTAAACAAAGGCCAGTGACCTGCTTTTTTCTAGCAATGGTAAAGTCATCTCACTTACCTTCTGTTATTCAGATCGCACTGCACACACATGTAAATCCTCTGAGGTTAGAGCTGATATTGTTCACCGGGAAAACTCAGATCTGGGTCACAGCAGGTTTTTGAATAAAGCAATAAGAAATTAAAGTCTATCCTGAGAAATAAAAAAAACTGTATAGTTTTATCATCTGAAAATGGAATGAATCCAGTATGAGAGGTGCCTGGGAATACTCTTGTAACACCAGCAGCAGCTACCGCAGAGCATTTTGAAACGGGATATGGTGACATCCTTTCTACTGATGGGTTCCCGAGGCAAAAAAAGGCAAGAAGTGACAGTCCACGCTCACCCTGGAGAGCAACCAAATCCGGGGGCTTTGCAGGTGTAAAACCACTGCCAGAAGATTGACACATACTCCTCACCTCACCAGAGATCCATGGAAGTGTTCTTGTGCTGAGCTGACACCTGGGCAATTTCTATGGCATCAGTGATGGGAATGAGACTTTGTCAGTATAAAATTAATATTAGTGATAAAAGATTAATATTTAGCCTTGTAGGTAAAGGGCTTGAAATTCCTGTCTCTGTTCCACCTGCGGGCATGAAAAATGAAATGTTCCAAAAGTACGGAATTCAACTGTTTAGCTACTTTTGGCTGTTAAGTGTGAATTCTGAATAAGGAAAACTGTATCTATTAAATGTTTAATGTAGGTCTTCCAAATAGTCATGGAGCTGGTGGCACTTGGGGATTTTTTGAATACCGCTGGAGATTTTTTCACTGGGATTTTAAGTTTTCCTGGCAAACAACTTAAACATTCATGGAATACTTCCATCACACCGAAATGGCACTAGGCAGGAGGAGGAGAGCACATTTCTCAACCATCCGCTTGCCTGGACGAGGAGCAGGGCTGACCTCAATCCAGGCTGGACCAGGGTCGGTCCCTGAAGGAGGGTGCCTGGCACCTTTCACATCCAACTTCCAGCCATCACCCATCTCCTTACGTGACTCTCCCCATTTTGGACATGCGTTCAGCCTGGGACACAAAACTCCTTTCCAAATTGGCTCCAACTCTTTATTTCCTCCTCGGTGCCATAACAGTGAGGCATTCCTTACGGTGCACTGTTCTTTTTGGTTTTTTAATGTTATTAATTGTCAGTGACAGTTCTAAAGGGTTGGTTGGGTTTCCCCCACCACCCCCCCCTCTGATAAGACAAACATGTTTGAATGGAACAAGCCTTGACAAATGCTGGAGATACACACTGCACCGAAATAATGAGGGAGCTCTTTAATACAACACCACAATATGTATGGGCAAGTTGTTGCACTGGAGCAGTATGAGCTTGTCAGATCACAGTGAAATGGTATTTATTGAAAGAATAGGTACGAGGAAGAACAGCAGAAAGCATTCTGCTGTACAAACACGCAGCTGAGCAAAACCTTTGGAGAAAGAGGACGCAGGCAACATCAGACCATTTTCTGTACAAGGCTGCCTGATGCCAACAAAATTGCTCACAGTACATCGCGATCTTTGCTTGCAAAAGAGACAAATGCAAATTAAGTCCCACATTTAGTCAGGTCCAGATGTATAAAGCAGCGAGAAACAATAGCTGTCAATAGCTGCTGATTTCTTGGACTGCAAACTGTAAACCTGAAACAAGCAAACAAAAAGATCATGGTATGATGTCTGTTAAAACACGCAGGCTTACAGCAAATTTAGACAGAAGGGTACGAAGTTACACTTCCCAAAACAGTGAATGGCTCTCAATTAACTTGTGTGCATCTCTAATAATAATAATTTGCTCAAATCAGGAAAGGGGAGGTATGACAACAGCCCTTCACACTGGGCATGTGTTCGTGTGTATGTGTACGTAACATGGGCAACCAAGTTCACAAAGCGCAGGGCAGCATGACTCACACTGTCAATAGAACTCCTCAGCTTCATAATTATTAGGAGGTGCCAGTTTTGTACTATTCAAAGCACGTTTCAAAGGGTGAAACCCTTTCTGGCCTGATAGTCAACCTGCCTGCAGCTCTGGCCGGTCTGTACATGTGATGTTGAGCATTTTGGCTGCACGTTGGCTGTGTTACAAGAAGAAGTGGTGCTCCACATCCAGTTGCCATCCCCCTCTTCCACCACCTGTACCACTGCAGGACCAAGCCCATGAAGCTGTGCCCACCTCATGCCACTGGCACTGCCCTCTCCCCACGTGCTGGTGACAGCCTGTGATGCTGTGCTGGGAATTTCAGTGTAAACAGGCTTGCAGGGAGCTCCTGCCCTTGCTTGAGGAGTTGGCGATGGAAAGCCGTGAAATGGGATTTGCTGAGGACACGCCTTGTCTGGGGTTCACACAGAAGTTTAATCCAACAAGGTCCCACCTATGTTGCCACCACCAACATGAGAGCTGGCTGCTACACCGGGAGGAAGGTTGGCCACGCAATTTCACAGCACCTTGGCAAGGGAGGTACGTATTTGTAGCCACCTGCCTCTAAAGGAAGTGCTGGCAGGAGGGATGGATTCTCCTGGAGTCTCACCTCTAGAGACTCTTACTGGAGGGCAAAGAGCATCATCCATAGGTGACACAAGATGTGACTTTGCCCTTGGTCCTCTACCTGTCCCAGTCCATCCCTCCTGCCACTGACAAGATGGGTCTGGATCCTTCTTACGTGATGAAGATAGAGTAAGGCAGAAATCCCACCGACGAGGCTCGCAGTCCAGCTTTGGCACACCAGTTCTGGAGGGAAAGGGCTCGCGGGGAGCCATCTGCTCTGCTCCCACCGCACAGGACTCCCAGTCACCTGCTTGCTCTTGCCCGTGTCATTGCTGCAGGCCAGGGGAAGACGATAGCTGCAACCCAACACAGAAATAATTAACTGCCGTACACCAAGGGGAAAATACCATGATGACTGCAACGAGCATCAAGAGCCTGCAGCCTGAGGCAGCTCGGCGTGTCAGGAGGAGGGAGCAGCATCCCTGCGAGAGCTGCCACTCAGAGCTCTAATTTGTAGTGGTCGGGCAGCCCTCTCCCTCTGACCGCTGTCAGAAACCAGCTCTGGGTGTGAATTTACACTGGGAGGAATTAGCAGCCAGCCTGCCCTGGGCTGCAAGGAGACGTTTCGGGTTTCACGGCTGCTGGATGATGGGAGCTGAGCTCTGGGGAAGAGGGACCCCACACCTCATAGCACCGTGGGCAATCTGTGGGAGGGCTCCCAAGAGGGTTGCTGGGCAGGTGCTTTTCTAATGCAAAGATCCTGGGACTCTTCTCCAGCCACCAGCTTTGACACTAATAATCCTACCAATAGCCTATGGGGTTTAACCTTTCCTCTGGGTGAGAAAAAGACTCAGGAAAATGAAAGCCATGGCAAGATGGGATCTCTGGAGCAGCTCAGCAAGTTCTGCTGCCCAGGGAATGGGGAAAGACGTGGGTCCTGGCTCCCTTTTCCCTGGGATGAAGGAGAGGAGGTGACAAAGACCCTGGAAGAAGAAATGCAAAGCAGGCTGAGAACACAATTTGGTCCAACATTGCCTCCATCTTCAGAAGCAACAGGAAACGGGAAAGGAGCACCATGAGGTGTGAGAGGGTGACAGCATGGCCAGGACTTAGAGACCAGTGTGTGTCCTGAAGGACATCTCTTGGGGACAGCCCTGCCTGTCCAGTTCTGCAAGGAGCTACACAAGGAAGGCTGCATCCCAGTCAGAACCCCTCCATGGCAGAACAGCAGTGGGGAGGGGACTGGGAAGGGGTTTGGAGAAAAGCAGAGGACTGCAGTAAAGCAGCTGGGGTGGAGAGCATGGCTTGAGTTCTAAGGAGGGGTTAAAAGAGCCAAACACATATAGCTCAGCTAGGAGACAACTAAGGGGACATGATAACAGCCAACAAGTCTTTGGAGGCTGTAAACATCAAGGGGACAGAGGAATTGCTTTACAGTTTTACATGGGACATAGCTAAGAGTAATGAGGCAAGATCAAGAAAGGAGGGGGTTAGGCTGAATCTCAGGAAATATTTCACGTTGATGAAACATGTTGGGCTGCTGAATAATCCTTCCACGGGAGCCACAGGAGCACTGCAGTTTAGATGGTTGTGACTGCCCATGACTAAACCCTGGGCTATGTGCTGCCAGGAGTAATGGATAAAGTCATTTCTGTCTCTGGCCTTCAAGGTTATTTCCTTTCCGTCTCTACAGGAGGAATATCTTACCAAGCAATACATACTTCTAATACGATGTTCCTTTTGTCAGAGGCAAAAGAGGGTTCCCAGCCCTGCCAGGAACTGTCAGTGCAGTCAGAGAGTCAGGGATGTGCCCTGCTCTGCGGGTTGCACCTCTCGCCTTTAGGGCACAGTCAAAGAAAAAAAACAAAATACAAAGGGGGGAGCCGGATACTTTTGCACTGTTTTACAATTTGCAGTCAGCATGAAATGAAGAAATGGGAAAGAAACACCCAAATGGGAAAAAAAAAGGGGGGAATGGGAGCATTGCAAGCTTACAGCTAATATCTGTGCTCTTTTGCTGCATCTTTTGTCATGAGAGGGACCTGGACTGACTTCAGTTCAGCATTAAAGCATTCCTTTAGTCAAACCTGGGAAGCTTTGTACCACACAAACCACTGACCCCCTCCAGAAAACAGGATTTCTACTCAGGTTCATGGAAGAATTTCCATCCAGCCTTGATGAGGAAGAGTCAGAGTCACCCAACAAAGAGGAAGGCATCTGGCAAGAGCCATCCATTGGGATCGGACTCACTGCATTTGCAATTAGGGGATTTGAAATGCTCAGCAGCAGCATGAGGTGGTAACAGAACTGGAACAATACCACCTTTCATAGCTCTTGCAAAAATCATCTGGTGCAAGCCCTCAGAGGCAGCAGTGGCAGTGGGGTGGCAAGGCTGGGACACACGGGCACAGGGGATGATGGAACAGAGGGGACAGAGCAGCCACATACATGTTTCCTGAGGGCAGAAGTGCTGAACCTTCACAGTTGTACCAGGTTTGTCCTGCTTATTTACAGTCGACAGCAGGAGAGCAGGACAGGTCTGAGCTCCAGCCACAAAGGGAGATCTCCAAGTGATGAGGATGAGTGATGAGGCAGCCAGGGAGGAGAGTCCTTCAGAGCCCAAGGGCTGGGACATGGTGGGAGGAGGAGGACGAAGGAGCTATAATAAATAAACACTCCTTAACACTGGATCCCAGGGATAATAATCCATCAAATCCTAAAGGTTTGCCGCGAGCAACTGCCTAGTGTATGTGCAGTGGGTTACTCCTTTTGTACAAAATCTCTCATGCATCCTTATTTCCCATATAGTGTTTCACCTCACGTTATGCCTTGTAATCTTGGCTTGTAACACACTTTAGTTATTAATGTCACATAAGGGCTGAAGTTTAAAAAAACCAAACCGCAGCTCGACTCAGATGCACCGGAGCGATGGGAGGAGTGGTTACGAAACACTGAAGTCAACCTGGGGAATCATTTTCCCATCTGCAGGCTTTAACACCAGCGATTTCTATACGTGTGAGCTGTGACTGAGGACCCCAGCACACGAGGGAGGAGCTCTGGAGGGACATGCTGGTGTGCAAGAGCAGAAACCACGGGAGGTTTCTCCTGGCAGAGTGTCAGTGTGGCCCTGACGTGGAAAAGACGGAGCAGCAGCAGTTCTGCAGGCACTACCCACGAAGATGATGAGGCTCTTTTGAAGCAGCACATCTAACGTTTCGTGGTTAAAACCAAACGAAGACGTAACAATGTGAAACCAAAGGGTTTGCTGCTCAGGATGGGCAGGATTGGAGCACACGGTGCCCAGCTACGCCACTGTGCTTCAGCACTGCAGCTTCTCCCAGTATCAGCTGTGAGTCACTGTCAGAGGCAGGATACCAGACCTGATCAACCAGAGGTCTTATCCGGTACAGAGGATCCAAACTTCCAGTGTTTACTTAAGCATGAAGCAGAATAAACTCTGGTCCTTAAAACTAAACATCTAAATGCACTCGCTAAGCCACAGACGTACAGTAAGCAATTATACAAACACACCTTAAATGCTTTCTGGCAATTTTTGCTGTTCACCCAGAAAAACGTGTCATCTCTCAAAAGGAGAAAATCCAACTTCCCCAAGTCAATGGGGAAATGTTCTGCTCTTCTTCTCTGCAGGTACCAAAAGGTGACGCAAGAGAAACCCCAGCCAGGAACATCTTCACACAAAACATCAACCACTATGAACAACACAGAGGTGAAAACACCTCTGTGTGCAGGACGTGCAGGTGGATTATCTCTACAGGCTGAGGGAGACAGAGGAGGATTAAAATACCTGACACCCTCATGAGCAGTGCTCAGTTTTATGACCAGGAGCCTAAGCCTACAGTTTTCCCTCATAGACACGTGTGATTCCTTTTTAAAAGGACTTTGTTTCAGCCACAACATTGAAATACTGTTCAGATTGATTCCGAAAGATTTCTTTTTTCTTTCCTTTATAGATTGTTTGGTTGGGTTTTTTTCCCTGAAAACATGGACAGTTGTTGCATTTAATGTTTTGTAGAGTAAAACCACAAGGTTTCACTCAGTCCTCATCTATAATTGTGGTAGACACAAAAATCCCTCAAGAGTCCTGGCACACGGAGCCAAACCAGATCCTCCAAGTTCTCTCCACACACAAATCTTCCTGAATAACAAATATTAATATATAGTAAATAATAATTGTAATGCTTAGCACTTCCCACCCATAGGTCTTACGGTATTTCATTGAGCTGGATGAATGCCTTTAATTCTCCTACTCACAGGCAAATGAGGACCTCTTTTCTGCAAACACCTTTCAGGCAGGTGTTTAATTTTAACCTTATACCTAGTTTTGGTGATTACATTGTGGTCAGCCCAGTCATTGGGAGAGCTCCAGGTTAGTCATCTTCTGTAGACATTCCCTTTGGGAAAGCAAAAATGCTAAAGGTGTTTTTTATATACACACATGGACAATCCATCTCCTTTCTAAACGCCAAATGTTTGTGCTCAAACTCGTTCATTTTCTTGCTCTTTCATTGCTACGAGCATCGTCTGTTTGGTGTAGTCGTGTTTCAGCAGGAGAGAGCTCAGCCCTTTCATGCCTTTGGAGAAAATGCATTTACATCATGTTCCACATTTGCACTGGCCAGAAATGCCTTCCCTCTGCTGCCCCTGGGACAGTTTCCAGACTGGGATGGAACCTCCCAGGGGCCCAGCCCTGCTCTGGGAACTATTCAGCTTTGCCATGAGCAAACAGAAAATAAAAACTTGCTTGTGCCATGTGGCATAGACAAGCTGGTCTCTGTAAATGGTCTACCATGATTTCATTTGCACTGTTAAAAAAGGTACCAAAGATGTCTCTCACCAAAACCCCTTGCTGATTTTGAAAACAGGCAGAGGGATGATGGTGAAAAATCTTTATTCTGTACTGCTTTGTCCTCAGAGGTACATGCCTATGAACCTTTGCTGCTGATCATGGTAAATCAGAGATGGAGACACCAAGAAGACATTTGCAATGGGCCAGAAAGCTGGCAATACGGCTTTGAAACTTTGAATGGTCTTAGGAGAGCAGAAGTGGGATGGTCTGGGCATCTTTGGCAGGATTGTGACCTCTGGCCCATGAGGAGAGCCAGGGAAGGGTGGCAGGAGGAGCACAGGGAGCTCTTTGAGGAAGTTCATGAGGTGAAAAGTTTTGGGGAATGACATTATCGAGCAGGTCTTTACATCTGCAGGTCCCAAATCCACCTTGAGCATCCTCAGCCTGGTGCCTAGCTCTGCTGTAAAACACACCAAGGCATATAAAATGATGCTTTGTCACACCAGCTCCACTGGCTGCTCTCAGGCTCCCTCTGGAAGCTGTCCCTCCTTTCCGCCACGCTGAATTCAGCAGACCTCAGGGATAGGTTTGCCAATTAAAGAGATCATCTGAATACCGTTTTGTATAGTAGGTCCATAAGGAATGAGATGCCTGTTGAGAAATCAGTGCAGAGCTGGTTGCATCCTTCAGTGTCCCTCGAAGTTCACAACAAATGCAAATTCCCTCGGAAGTGCCAAGTCCAGAGGAAGACCAGCCTGTGTTTAACCTCAGCTTCACCCACTGCTGGTGAGCACGGCCAGGGTAGAAAGTGGGAGCAGGAGGGGAGTCCCCCACCCCCTGCTCCCCCAAAGCTGACACATGGCAGCCTCTCCCTGACGGAGCACACTCTCTTCGGTTCAATCCATCCCCGCAATGAGGAGGTAATAACTCTGGTGCGAAACACGTAACAAAATATCAAGCCATCAGTTCCCATTTGTATGAGGCCCTGTGCGTGCTGCCAGAAAGTGCTGTCCGACAGAGAGCTCCTGCCAAATAATGTGCATTTACCTCATTTCCACTCACAGGCCAGCGTGGTCACCTATAAGGATTAACGCTTGGGACCTGTGCACGGAGTGGAGATGAGTTTCAGACGGATCATCAAGCACTTAAATGATTTTAGAACAACTTTGGAAGTCATTAATCATAATAGACACAGCAGTAATAATACAAGATGAAGAAGGTCCCACAGGGTTGGATGGAGAGGAGGCAGTCCTGGCTCTAAGAAGGTCTTGCTCCACGGCACTGCTGAACATCAGGAATGAAGAGAGGGCAGGTGAAAGTCCCCTCTCCTGCCTCTCACCACAGCCCAAAGCCAGTCCCTGGGGAAGAGAGAGGAATAAAGCAAATACCCAGTGAGATGTCCCCAGAATACTGCACATCTCCACCCTCAGCCACCTCTTCATGAATGAGCACAAATTTACCCTTAAATATATGACTGGTCCCTGTGACGGCCAAAGCTAAATGCTTCTCTGAAGGTAGACTTGAGTATCTATATTATATAGATATGGGGTTTTTTTTCCACCAACACCTAAGAAGCTGGTTTTAGCAGAAGCCAAGGTCTAGTAGATGGCACATTAAGATCCAGTATGACCTTCAGACAGTGCGTGAGCTAAGGCACAACTGTGCTGTCAAAGCACGGGTGAATAATACCAAGCACAGCAGAGTACTTGGAGTCAGATGGAACAACCACCCCGTGAGTACATCGGAGGTGTGCGTGTTCATTCGAAGGCATATGTGCCATTTACCACTTTCCCCTAAATTCTATAGTGCACGGAATAAACTGCAGCAGAGGTACTTGGATCAATGTCCAGACCTTAAGTAACTTGTCGCTAATGCCCAAATCCCCAAGATCCTGTTCTTTGGCAGTAAGTCCTCAGGCAGATCTCTCAAAAGTCGTTAAATGTGGTGTGATTTAACTGGTGAGTAAACAGCTGACCACAGGCTGCGGAATCAAAAATCCTCCCAGCATAAAGATGAGAAATACATCAATACTTTATTGATTGAGATTGACTCCCATTAATGTCTACACTGCACATGGAAACATCTCCAAATGTCACTCCTGAAAAGTAACAAGCAGTTTTATTGGAATAAATGTGGCCTTCTCGGTTGTCACAAACAGGGCTATAATTATTTTTAAAGGCCATGGGAAATTAAACTAAGTATTACCACCCTCCACTAAACTTTGTTTGTTTGTTTTTGTTCGGGTTTGTTTGTTGTGGGTGATCCTTGGTTTGCAGCCTGTTAGCAGCATGTCACCAGGGAATAAACACAACCACACACACACAAAAGAAAACTCTTTCCCAACATCTCCTTTCAAGGCATCTCCCACTCGCTGTGTGCAGCTAATTGCCAATGTACACAATTGATGCCACTTTTCTTTGTTGTTGCAGAAATGTCACCATTAGCAGATGGAGACGTGTAAATATCTCCTTCCCTTATTACTTAAAGATGACAATGATGATAAATCCAGTGATTTAAAGGGAGTGAAGGGATTTCCTTGCCTCCGTAAGGATTTTCTGGGTTTCCATCTAACCACCAAGGCAGCAATGTCCACAAAGAAACCGAGTCTAGCATGATCGATCCAGCACAGCTAGAGCAGCCTTTCAGAAGCTTGATCAGAACGCCAATAAACCCTGCTCTTTTATAGCTTCTTCCACTTGCCTGACACCTTTTCCTGCCTTAACCTGCCCACGCCCCCAGGGGAGGTCAGTTGGTTGGCACATAAAGCTCATACGACTTGCTGGAGTCGCACCAGGAGGCTGGGCAGGGCTGGAAAGAGGACTTCTCCCAGTCCTCATACTTCATTTTCCCTGCTCCAATGTGGTTTTTAGCTTTTTGCAATGATCTGCATAAACTCACAGATGCGTTTTCTAAGAGACAGAGCTGCTCTGCCTTTTCCTTCACTGTAGCTCATCTTCAGTCATGCCAGGCTGTGGATGAGGTGAGGAAGGACGGGGACAGCTCTGGGTCCCATCCTGCTGCTCTTACCATAAATCTGAGGTGAGGGAACTTCTTTCAGCAGGGAATAGAAGTAAAGCAGGGAGGGGACTGAAGTGTTGGAAATATTACCCTTGAATGGATGATCTTGCAGGTCTGACTCACACAAACCTCCCAGTGGAGTGAATGGGAGGGCTGCTGGACTCGAATATAAAGGGAAAAATTCGGTATTGAGTCCCTGCCCCCCCAGTATGGTTAGCTCTGTCTCGGGAAGGACAATATTTTCCAAACAATTTATCATTTTTTTTTCATGAGCTCTCCTTTCCATTTGGCTCCAAAACAAATGTACGTGCACAGAAAGAAGCTTATTCCTTTACAATTTGCCTTTTCTGGGAAGTTTAGAAATGTTACGGTCCAGTCACGTTCCAAACATCCCAGTTTCTCCCAGAGAAGCAGTGAGGCCTCTTAGACACTATTCCAAGGATGCACTAACAGGGAAGGCTGCAAATAATGGGTGAGCTTGGAAAGTCATCTCCTCACTACATTTGGAAATACGGAGAGATGTTCTTTTAATTAACGTTTGGAAGGTTTAAAAAAAAAAAAAAAGCAATTGCAAAGGGGTCTTCTCTTTGTGTAGGAACAATTTGTGTCATAATCATGCAGAATATGAGTTTGGCTATAAAAACAGTACTTTGGGAAACTGCTTTGGGTTGGAGATGGTTTGATCCTGGTTCGATCAGCAGCAGGAGGGTCACCTGGCGATGCAGTCCCCTGACCTCCAGCAACACTTTTGGGCACAACCCCTGTGTGTTGCTGCCACCTGAATCCATCTGATGTCTTCACTGGGGGAGAACATTTGTGATAGCCAGCTTTTAAACTGGAAGCACAGACATGGAGACTAATTAATCCATCTTTGGATCAAGCACAAAGGAAATAACGGCACTTGGGGACCTACAAGAAGACTGACACTCACAGCTTCTGTTTCCACCTTATTTTAGGCACCACATCTCGAAGTTTGCTCTTCCATCTTGCCTCAAAGCTACAGTTATTTTTCTAGCACCTGGAGCTTGCTGTTAGTGCCTCAGTCTGACTGACCTAGATGAGCAAGAGCTCATAATACATGTTCAGCAAGGATTGTCTCATAGGCTAGGAGGGCTAGAGTCTGTATATAATCTGCCCTTGCAGTCCAAAGGCCCACAGGACAGCCCTAGACCCACCACTTTGCTGTGTGGTCATTTGACCAGTTGTTTGACTCTCCAGAGCTCTTCTAATCTCCTGATAAAAGAGACATTGCTCAGAGCTCGTCCCTCCAGAAAGAGATTCCCGGGTTGGAGGGTATTCCAGCATCCCTATCTGATCTTTCTGGGGAAAAGATCCTGGCAGCCGTGACCTATGCTGAACACGGGCAGGATGTCCTCAGCATTCACCTGTTCATAATCACAACTCAGATTGCTTGCAAACTTTGCAGCAATTTAAAATCCTGGGGGAGTTTTCTCAGCACCCACATGAAGAGCTGGGTAAAGCCTCTCCCCGTGCTAGGCCTAAGCCAAGCCCAGCGCTGAGCAAGCCGTGTCCTGGTGCTGGGGGCATCAGGGCCATCTGTGAGACTGATGGGACACGAGGCGCATCTCCCCTGCTCCTCAGGCAGACAGGCGGCTTGGGAAGCTCCCCTCCATCCTCAGCGTGTAAACATCTGTTGGAGGAAGACTTTTCTCCTAATAACACATCATTAAACATTGATTTAAAGACAATCATCTTCCCTCTCTTTAATTTCACAGCACCTTTAAAACAGCTGTTAGGCTGCAGCAGGGACGATCAGCCGAACAGGAAACGCATTGTTAGCTTCTAGCATTAAAACAGTAGAACGCATTAATTTATGAGCTCCTACTCCCTCTCCAAAAGTTTTATTATGTTAATATCACCTTGATGTACTGGTAGGCCCCGGTGCCAAAGCCTCTTTCACACAGTATGTGCCATCCTAAATTACAGGCTGGGCGCCTCCTGGAACTGACTTTGGAAAACTGGAGTAAACCAGCAAGCACTAAAGTTAATATTATCTTACAGACTAACAACCAGCTAATGCTCGACATGTGAATCCCATTTACTTCTTCTCTCTATAACAAATAGCAAGTGTGGGACTGGACTGTTCCTGATTTTATGCTATTTATCTTTCTGATCCGTTCCATATTCGTTGTCCTTGGTTTTCAGCTGCAGTTTGTGCGTGTGTGTCTGTGTGTGTGACACACTCTGTTTCAGAAAGCAGCAGGCACGTCCCTGCTACAGCGTCAGCTTGGTTGTTGCAATTTTTCCTCTTGGGAGGACACCTTCCAGGCGGGTAGGTATGAGAAGTGAATTGTCTGAAACTCCAGAAGCATCCCTGGGAAATTAAACAGGACAAAGGGCTTGGGGGTGGGTGTTTGGCCGGCTAGGCCTGCCCCGTATCACCCACTTAAGCATCCCCCTGGAGCCCAGCATCCTCCAGCCGCGGCTGCAGCCCAGGCAGCCCTGGGTGCTGTTTGCTGCCTCCCCTGGGGTGCACGCAGCTCCACGCTGAAATACTGAACCAGGAGCGTAAAAAAAAAAAAAAAAAGAGAATTAAAAAAAACCAACGGCCCTTCTTTATCCCTGCCCCCACGGACAAAAACACCGGCCGGGAGGAAATGAAGAGGGCAGGGGCCGTGTAACCGGGAGCACGAAACCGCCCCGGGGGCCGGCCCGGGGCCGCGCATCGAGGACCGGCAGCGACGGCGGGGAGGGTCGGCCGGGCGAGAACCGCCGGACGGAACGAGGGGGGGGAAGAGGGGGAGACACGCCGGGCCCGGGGATGCCTTCGGCTGCGGGAAGGTACGGGGAGGTGCGGGGGGCAGCCTCCGCCGCCGGTCTCCCGGTGCGGCCGGCCCTGCCCCCGGCCCTCCCCCGTCTGCGGCACCCTGGGACGGGGCTGACGTCAGGAGGAGACGGGGAAATCTCCCAAGAAAACCCTGGAGCGGCGGCCGGGACGCGCACAGCGCCCGCCGGGCCCGGCACCCCGCCGCCGCCGAGCGCAACGCCCGGTAAGTTACCCGGCGACGGCCCCACGCGTGTCGCGTGTGTGTGCGTGTCCGACCCGTGCCGAGCCCGGCCTCCTCCACGCGTGTCACCGCCGGTCCCTTACGGGCGGCCCCGGGCGCCCCGTCCCGCCCCCGACGCGTGCGCCTGGCGCTCGGTCCCGGTGACTCCCCACGCGTGTCCCGCGGGGCCGTCCCGCCCCCGCCGTCGTCTGGTTCTCCCCCATCGCCGGCCGGTAGCTGCGGGGACGCGGCCGGAGGAGTGCGGAGGGTTTCGGGGATAGAAAACAAAAGGTCGGTGGGGGGAGGATGGTTCGAAGGGAAGCGCCCCTCACCGCGGCCTCGGCTCTCGCCTCCTTCCCCGCAGCTCGGCGGTGACGGCTCCTCCGCGCCCGCGGAGGCCGGGAAGCGACGGCTCCGCGCTCCGCGCTCCGCTCTCCGCGCAGTCCTTGACATCTTTACACCGTGTATAAATTCTTTCGGGGCCTCTGCGCTTCGTCAGCCCTGACAAATGCGCTGGGAAACGCAATTCCAGAGGGGTTACCTCATTTTATTTTTTACATATATATAAATATATATCTAATTTATTTTTTTTCCTAACGCACCGCGCCGTTTTCGGCCTCGAGTGCTTCTCGGGGCTCAGGACCTGGGTCCCCGGTGCCCTTTGACGTGGGCAGGCCGGTGGCAGCAGCGCGATGCGCGGAGGCTCGGGAGGCCCCGATGAAGGCACCGGGGGGGTTGCTGGGACAAGCTGGGGGATACTGGTGGTGCGGGCCGGGGGTGCGCGGTGGTTCCGCGATGCTCGGCCGAGGCAGCGCTGCTGCGGAGGAGAGGCGGTCGTTACCAGGAATGAGCGGGGAGGGAGAGTCTGGGCCGTCGATGAATTCCCCTTTTAGATAAATAATATTCTACAGCCTCTCTGGTTTGGGTTTGCTGTTTTGGGGAGGGGGGTTCCCCAATTTTTTGGATCGCATTTAAAAAATAGGCACCATCTTTGGGAACTAGATTTAGTGCGAGTGCCACACAGCACTGCTCCGGGATAATGCCCGGACTGAAATTCTCAGATTGGGGGGAAAAAAAAAGGTGGGGTTTTTTTCCATCTATTAACGCTGCTGAAATGAACACGAGGGCTCCCCACCGACGGTATCTTCGGGAGATTTTTTTTTTAGGTCTCACGTTAAAAACGTCGCTAGGCGACTTTTCTGTTATTTCGTCCCTTTTCCTCAAATTTTGCCAGCCGCGTTGCAGGAGAACACAAAGTCCGAGGCGCGAATTGAACACACAACACATACTGCTGTGCCTGAGTGGAAGACAGAGACGCCGTTTGCTTTTTTATAACAATTAAAATATATATATATACATTTTCACCTTAACAAACCAAGGTCCACGTTCTCCCAGTTATTCCCTGCGCCAATTCCAGCCGCTGGTCCAATAAAAAAAAAAAAAAGGTAAAGAAAAAAAAGACTTCCAAATAATTCCTGCGAGCTACTTCGCTGAGAAAACCTCCCCCCAAAAAATCCTTCCTTTACCTGAAATACGGGCAAAATCGCTGGAAATCTCGCACTGGAGCGGTGGCAACATTTCCCTGGGAAATTTTTAGCCGAGTTCCAGGCGCCTGTGACCGAGGCGGGTTATTTCCTACCGAAACCCACCGCCGAACAATAACCTGGCGGGCGCCGCAGCCTGTCCTTTACAGTCGATTTTATTGTTCACCCAGGTTTTATTACGAAAACGGGTATTTCCAAGAATATAGACACAGTTCTTTCTGGGGTTTAGAGAGGGCAGCGCTTTTTCTCCGAGAAAATGACCGCAGAATGAACGGTGCGTTATTTCCTTGCCGTGATGAGCAGCTCGGATATAGGTTGCTTTTAAATAACAAAAGGGGAGGAGAAAACGTTCTCCAGTAAAGCCAAATTCCTTCGTTAGACCGCCTCCTAAACGTGCTAATAAAACTAATTCGTTTTATTTGCCCTGAACTTTTATATCTAACCCGGCGTGCTGATTAGCGCGGCCCTCTGGAAGGCAAGTGGGTTCCTATCTCTCCCCGAGATGTGCCCGTTAAGATAGGGCCGTTCCCACAATCAAACTGGAAAGAAAAGTGTCCCGTGCCTTTATCTCGGCGATATTTGCTGCCCGGGCAACGGAGACGAGCGGAGGCTGCAGCAGAGCCGAGCCGGGAACCGGGCGAAATCAACCTTTTGGGGGGAAATTC
>WTSP01020661.1:0-21923 GCA_025331215.1 Actenoides lindsayi | reverse complement strand
CCTGATTTTGTTTGAAGCAGGTTTTGTTTTGTTTTGACAGCACTTTAGAAAAAAGCCACTTAAGAAACAGGGTGCCACTTTAGTAAATAGCATATAGAAAGCAATAACTTTATTCTTTCCATTCTCTCTAAAGGTTAACTATAGGTGAATGTTTTATTCTTTATAACAAGTAATTGACATGCATGAGCCAACTTTCTGTTCAGAACATAATTTGTATTCTTGAGAGATCTGTGCGTATTCTTGTTCATATTGCTCCTTCCCTGAAGGGATCTGGGAGGGGGAGGAGAAGGAGAAGCTTTTAAAGTTTGGCTCACAAAAGTTACAGAGAAAGATCGAGGCTTTCAGCTCCATCAGATAAATGGTAATGTAACTGCACAATGTACAGTACAGTGGCACGTACTGATAGGAAAAGAACAGAGTAAATAAGGGGGAGGGGGAAGGGGAAGAAGGAAAGTCAGCAGGCAGAGAAAAGAGAATGCTCAGAGGCCAGACAAGCTTGGTGCTGAAATGTAAATCATCAGAAACTTTGATCCCAAAGGCCGGTGGGCTCATTAGAAACACAACTCAGGTGGGATTTTAACAGGAGCTTCCTAATGAAAAGCCAAAAAAGCAGCATTTTTATGGGGGTGCAGTAGGGGGGGAGAGCATTTAAGGAGTTGGGTTTGGGGTTTTTTAAAATAAATCAGGAGTCTTCCCATGTGGTTGTGGTCTCCTCGGTCAGGCTGGCAGGGGCGGTGGGTACAGCTGCGTCACCCCCGCAATGCCATCATCTGTCAGGTGCCACTTCAGGCCTTTGATTTTACCACACAATGGTGAATCTTTATCTTCTAGTCAGGAACTTCAGCCCCCCCTGCATACAGCTTTTTCCAAATTAAACCAACTTAAGACCCCCTTTAGCAAACACAGCAGGCACTGCAAAGTTTATGTGAGATTCCATTTCAAGGCTTGACAGTCCCACTTCCACCTACGAGGGTAGGTCCTGCCTGTCAGAAGTAACACCCTTAGCTTGTAACGTTCAAATCTGTGGGTTTAGGAGAGTGAAGGGTGTGTTTTTTCCCTAAAGACAATGTAATTCACAGACAGAAGTGGGACAGGATTATATATTAGTTGCATATCATCACGGCAATGTCCGAGACTTAGCTAGCGGCGAGTCTTCACGCTGCTTAAGCTACGGTGTCCTCTTGCAGCCCCTTCCTTGCAGTTGCCTGCTGCACCCACCAACAAGCATTCTTCACACACAGATTCCAGTTGTCTAGTAAAAAAATCAGTCTAAACACGAAGTGACTAAGCCAACTTACCAGGCACGGCCACCTATCCCGTACAGTGCACGCTCGAAGAGCACCCCGGGGTTACTCTTTCCGCTCCCAACAGGTGTGCAAAGGGGAACACATCAGAGAGACTTAAATAGAAGGTTAAGCAGACTGTGAATTTCCATCTAGGCTCGGTCTAATTAAAGCTATGAACATACTCGAGACTGAGAATTTTGTTTAGAGTCATCCCCTTATCAAAACTGTCATATGCCAGGAAATGTTAGAAGCAGAGTTTCTTATTCTCCGTGTGCTCGAGCTGCCGTGCCTGCCATTTAAATATCAGCATTTCTCAACAGCTTTCAGTTTAACCCACAGAGGTTTCCCACAGTAACCAGCGGCTGACTTACGAGCCCCTTACTCATACTGGTGATGAGTTAATTCCACAAATAGCTCCGCTGACTGCACTGGGATCACATTTAATTATGACTGCATCAACGTAAAATATTTCCAGCCCTTCGGGACTAACGCAGATCCTGCCATGAGATAATGGCAAGAGCAGTCCTCCCAGAGCTTGTGATCACCAGCCCTTTCTCTCTTTCTGCTCGTGTGAACAGCAAGCCTCTGCACCACAGACAAGGGGCAAAACGGAACGACTGCAAGCCGTGTGAAGCCCGGGGTTATTTTTTTCCCATTGTTACCCTCCTACAAAGAGTCCTCTGACTCTTCCAGCTCTTGTATTCTACAGTAAAAGCAGTATTTTAAACTCGAGGCTGCAAGGATTTTCTCAGCTTTACGCTGTCTCACTTGGTGGGGTCCTGAGTTCTGCACCTGTACAGATTAACTAACAGACTATACAGAAGAAACAAATATTGACGTGCTATTTCTGTACCACAGCAGTGTCTTCAGGCCTCAGCTGAGCTGGAGGCCTCCTGTTGATGCTGTAAGGATATGTAATGTGCTTTTGATTCCCCTCATTGTTATCTGTTTGTTCTCAAGGGGCTAGACTGTACATTTCTCACATGGCTGCAGTTCAAACGGCGCGTGATCTCACTGCAGTGACATCACTTGGGAGATTAACTAATCATCACTGTGAAAAAGTGCTCATGTTCAAGTCTGTAGTCAATAGGAAGAGAGGGGAGAAAGCTCTGCAGTGCAGGAACTACAATCCTACATGGAGCAGCAGTCTGGAAACACGTGCTCAGGCATCAAGCAAGCTCTCCTGAGGCTACCAGCTGGGTCTCTAGGGCTAAATCTACATGTAGACCTCAGGGTTACCTGTTCCTCTAGGGCTCCTTTTGCTGGTGTCCCAGGGACAGATTTCCCTGCTAAGCTTTCTCCTGCGTGCTACAAAGCTTTCTTTTTTGAGAACTGCCATGTAATAACCTAAAATAGCCTGCCCTCCATCCTGAGTGCAGCTGGGCAGAGTTCCTTCGTAATATCTGTCATGCCTAAAAATATTCCTGTTATGAAAATAGAGCCAGAGATACTATGTCTGTTTTTCCTGCGCTGCGCCGGTGTGTTTAGTGTACATGTCAGTGTACGTGGAGTATGTCTGAGGGTGACACCTTCATCCACAGAGCATGAATGCTGTACTGAAGAATTACCTAAACCAGTGAGAATTATCTAAATTTAGAAATATCTAGAACACCCTTCTTGAATAAGGGCTTGCTGTTTGTTTCAGGGCATGTGCCTGTAGCTCTACTATCGCGCTATAAATACCTCCAAACCAAAGCAGACAGTATGTAAAGCAGGGCAGGGAATACCTCTGACTTCTAGACTTGCTAAACTTGCAAAGCTGTGGGCAGTGCTGCTCACAGTAATACTCCACAGGGGTGAGAGAGGGAAAAAAATACAACCAGGAGTGAGGCAGGCTAAGCTTCACAAGTGAGATGAGGTGTAATAGTCGAATAGGTATAATAGACATAGAATATAATGAGGTATAATATTCAAAGGAAAGGAACTAAAGGACGGTGCAAAGAAGGCAAGATGTACTTTGGCTGGTGTGGAGAAGATTGTACTGGTGAGGACCACAGTGACAAAGCAGAAAGGTGGGAGGCATTTTAGATCACATGTGGTTTTCCTCCTCTGAAAGTTTTAAGTCATAGAAAAAGCCCGTAGAGGAATCAGATATGACCATACAGAAACAGGAACCGGTGAAACAAATGAAGTCTCAGGGTAGAGGAAAACCCTATTAGCTGGGTGTTTCTCACAGCTTTTTTTCCCCTTCTTTCTTTTTATTTAAATGATGATGCATTCAGCTTCGTTAAAAAAAAGGCAACCCCTGCAACCAGGCCTGCCCAGCTTAGCTGTTCTAAACTGCAAAGAGAAGCAAAAACATGCGAGCACAAACACCTGCTGAATTTAGAACAGAAAGGAACAAGAGAAAGGATGAAGCAAAGAAAATGCCCAGGTTGCCTTCAGTTCCCTCTGAACCCAGTCCAGGTCAGCACTGTTGCTGGCTACACTGCAAGTTCCAGCAGGATGCCCAGTTTTTATGACAGGACAGATGGATGTTTCTCTCCAGAGCTATCTATACATCAGGTTACTGCTGCTTTGAAACCTTCTTTGCTTCATAGTTTCTGCGGTTCCACAACCGGTATCTCCATGTACTCATCCTCTGTGACTGCTGAAAACTACACTTAAATCCCTGGAGGGAGAGATGCAGGCAGATGAGGCAGCACTTTCCTGCCCAGTTCTGCACAAGAGAATGAGTAACCCTTCCAAGAAGACTGCCATTTACCCCCTTGAATATCCTCATTTAGTGCAAACTCATATATATATATAAATAACATTTTTAAACGATTTCCAAAGTCTGTGCCATAGCCTATCAAATGCTTTGGCACATGCAGAGTAGTAGATACTTTCAGGTTAAAACGGTTTGGGCAGAATAAAGAGAACTAGAAGCAGTAATGAAAAGCCTAAATCTCTGAAAGTAAATGATGTGTCCTTCCCCATGCATTAGGCTGCAACGTTAGATATGCAAGGACGAAGTAAACAACAAGCCGGAGGATTGCAAAGTAAATATTTGGGTGTATTAGCTAACTGTTTGTGCTTTTAAATTTGTTTGTATTCGTGTTTGAGTCCAACTCACCTCCCCCCCCAAAAAAAGATAACCCAAACGATCTGTCTCCTGCCCACAGTCATCTCCTCCATCAATATTTTTGCTTATCTCCCTTGTCATGTTTCATGTTGTTTCAAGCAGCTCTTTAGCAAGACACAAAAATGTCAGCTATCCAGCTAGGTTTAAGGGGACCCCAGCTGAAGTAAACACTCCACGCAGGCATGCTATCTTCCTTTTCCATTTCTTGGGCAGTCATCTTTGGGCCTGCTACACGTAGATCAAGAGTCTTTAAAATGTTTAGTGAGGAGACCATGCCTTACAGAAACTATGGCTTGCACAGTGCTGTGTTTCTATAGTAACCATCTTATTAAAGCACTGCAGCCATCTGCTTTAAATATTAACTTCAGAAGACCATCAGGACTAGCTTAAAACAATATCACATGTTTATTAAATATCAGAACTAGAAACAAAAGAAGAGAACTACAGGAGAGAGCTTTTTCCTGTTCCTTCAATCTAATCTTTAAAAAAAAAACAACCCAGCACTGGTTTGCTCTTTTCAGATAATTTAACAGTTCATGCCATTGCTTTAGAAAGATCTGTTTCAGTGACCACACCAGTTGCTGGTGGCATGTACTACAACTTTCTGGGTGTTGCAAAACCAAACAGATGAAGAAAATAGCTTTTTTGGGGGGGATAGGTGGTCATTTTGTATATGTTCATCCTAACAACAGGTATTCTTGACCCTGTTTTCACAGCAGTACTCTCGGATGGACTGTGGCAAAGTCTTTAGGGGAGGGAGCACTCAGGGCTGCGACCAGCAGCAGCTGGGAAGTGCCACCCTGGAGCAAACAACTGTCTGGTTTTATCACAGTCTGCTAAAAGGCAGATGCCTCAGAGAAATCTATAAACACTCAGTAATGCATTCAGCCAACTTCCAGCTTGCAGCCAAAACCACAAGACTTAAACCCCCCTATAGACTGCAGCCTAAGGAGCAGGAGCTTAGATGTTGTCCTAGTTGACAGAAACTCCTGCTACTTAGAGGAGAACCTGCATCAGCAACAGACTGTGGCAGTAAGGTCCTTAGGTGAAGCACGTGCAATCCTATTTGTTTCCTTTCAGCAATGTGAAATACGTTGGCTGTTACTTCTTCAGATACTCTTTTTCTTCAAACTGTGCTAGAGAGCCAAAGGTAAGCTCCTGAGAGCCCCTCTCTGCTTGAACGCGTGGTATCTCTCTCACCATCCCGTGTTATCCTCTCTGTGCTCTACTTCCTGCTCCCTCGTTCCACGCTGCCCGTTCTGAGGCCCTGACCCAGCACAGGTTACTGTATTTGGAGTCAGAATACATGGGAACATCCCTTGTTTGCAAATTTCATCTGAAAATTTCCCTGGAACAAGAGGAGAATTCAGATCTTCCCGTGGCAAAACCGCTCGCCTTTGGCACTGCAGCTCAAAGGAAACCTTTCCTGGTGTTTTGCATTTGCTCCATCCACTCCAGCTTACCAAAAACATACATGCTGCTAAGATTACATCCTGTACTGCATCTGTTCTTCCCACTTCTCTTTACTGACACATTGAGCAAGTGCCTACTCTAAGCTGTTCATGATATTATCCAGCTCTTCTTCTGGGTGAGAGAACTGCATGGTGCGTGGAGTAGCAGCAGTGTGCCCAGGTGCTTGTCCAAGAAATTCAGCCTAGTGGATCACCAGACCATCACAGAAATGTCTAATTACTTATTGTCAGATTTCCCCAGTATGCATTTCCTCCTCCCCAATGACACCAACTTCTCTGTTCTGACAAGCTGGCTTTTTTTCTGAAGTTCTTCTGAGGTTTCTCATGTTGGTAACCCAAGGGCAATGTCTCAAAAGGCAGGAACAATTGTGAAGCACAAAGACTGAATGAGGAACAGCAGTTCCCAGAATTAGAGTGAGTATCAAGCTGAAGAGTTGATGTCAATCCTTCTGAGAAAGAGAGGCAATTTTTGTACAGGCTATAGTGTTTGTCAGGCATTAAGCTGCCTTTCTTCTCAGCCTTGGCAAGGCCTCAGCTGGAATGCTGTACCTGTCCAAAAGGAAAAAAAGCTGATCAAAATGAGAAGGCTTAGAAGAATAGAGAATCTGCACTGGCAGAGGTCTTCTGGAGCAGGTTATCTGAGTATCTGTCAAAAGTGACAGTAAAGATTTATCTGGCTTGGTAGAAGATGGATTAAATGGTCTCTTCCATGGCTATTTCATATGACGTTAAGGAACAGCTTGTCTGTCCTTCTCACTGCTGTGCACTGGTACAGGACAGCTCCATTTAGTGTATCTGGGGGAGAGTTTTCCTGGAGAACCACATCAAAACTTTACACTGGAGCACAATATTCTTGTTTACATGGATTTTTGCGTTTGCTGTGCTTGAGACTCCCATTCTCTCCACGCTTGTGGACCTACAGCAAGGAAAAATACTTGGGGGAAGAGGGTTGGGGGGGAAGCTGCCAGGATAGTGAAATATGAGTAGAAGAGAAGGCCTGATTTTGCTGCTTCTGGTGTATCTCTATTGAATTCGTAGATCAGGGTTTCTGATGTTTGCCTGCTACATAATAAAGGCTTTTTTTTCTTTCACTGATGTATAATTTTGCTTCTAGAAACGGAGGTTTCATCACAATTTGAAGCTTTGGGGGTGGGCTATGGCCAAAGGCAGGTTGGTGGGCAAAGCTCAGTAGTGTTTCTTGTAGTACTGAAAGATGGGGGAAGACATCAGCACCTCCCTGGTTTAACCCTGTGAACATGAAGAGCCCTTGCTGGCATGGCTCAGACAACTTATTTTTTCAAACTTTCTCTATAACATGGAATTTTCTTGCTTTCCTAAGGATATCTCTGGGCATTTTCCTCCTTACATTCCCCAGTACTGTAAAAATCTAAAATACTCCTCCTTACTTCTATTGTTTTTGTTCTCTGTTGCACACGTGGTAGTTCTTGTGACTCTTGAATTAACAGGACTTGGGTCGTTCTTAAGTAGGGTGCTGGGGAAGCATTTTTTTGCCTGTGGCTTGTGCTGAGCAGATACTCTGCAAGCCTGTTGCCTGTTCCAGCCTCGCCTTGGAGTGCTGTGGGCAGTTATTAATGCAGCTTCATGCGTTGTCCAGCAGGTGTTCTGTAGGTTTTCTTCTCTGTGCTCATAAAGAATAAGCAGTTGGCCTGTTAAGGAACCACGTTCTGCTGAGAAAGCAATGAGTAAAAGAGACAGAGGAACAACGCGGTCCAAATCTGTCTACTTCCTGGGTCAGGGGGGCCTCCCATTGCCTCATTCTGTGCTGCAGATTTTGGTAGCACAACTCAGACCCCATCCAAGATTCTCAGCTGCAGGAGACATCGATGACAAATCCCCACAGGGGATTTTTTACCTCAGGCACTGCTTTATCTCTTCACCACCTCTCCCTGCTTTTTCGGTAGATTGGCTTTTGAAGGTGGTGGGGGAGAAGGGCAGTGGCAGAAAGTTGTAAGTTGGTGAATATTGTCTCTCATGTGGCAGAGAAAGCTGTGGCTGGGGGTAGCTGTTTATTATGCCAAGGGCTTCTTTTGCCCAAAATACTCACTGACATGATTATTGATCAGCCTATGTTCTAAATATAAGAATAATCAGAAGCCCCAGCTCTGTTCTCTGGTAGTTGGGTCTAAGTAAGTCCTCAGTAAGGATTGCACCCGTGCATCTGAAGGCATAATTAAGGTGTGCCTTTTGCTGAACTTGTTAAACAAGATTTGCATTACTTTTTTACCTAGAGGACAAACCCATGACAGAGTCTGTATTTATTTTGAGATACTCATCTAAACTGACACAATGGTGTTATTCACCCTGTAGCACACAATGGTAATCTTACACTGCCTGCTTTCATCCTGCCCCCAACTAAAGGCACTGAATAAAATAATCTTCATCATAAGCAGCACTTCTTTCCTTACATTCTCTTCACTGGATGACTATAATATGCTCTTCATATCATGTAAGAAAATGTCATAAATGGTAACAATAAGAATGTTCTCAAAGATGCACCAGACACAGAACTTGTGGATCTGTACAGACCTTACACTGGTTAAGTTAAACTTACTGGGAGAGCCCACGGGCATCATAAATACTAAAAAACTAAGTCCTTGTAAACCTCAGTACTTTCTGATTCAGAACATTTTAAAGAGTGCTTCAGGGCTTCTGGAGAAAGACTCCAGAACATGTGCAACGATGTACCCAGGGAAAAAAAGCTATCAACATTTAGAGATGTTACAGTAAGGCTCTAGTTTTCCTTTCTCCGAGTCGGTCCGTACTTGCAGAGTTTCACAGTGAGGTGGATTTGGTTTCCTCAGGCAGGAGAAATGCCACAAAGAACTCTGAAAACGGGAACACAGCAGTGACCTATTTTCAGTGCTTCCATTCTTATTTCTAGGTCTATTACACTCAGTGTAATGAGCATTCAGCAGTGGAAAGACCTCGATAACTGACGCGAGCACGTACGCTCACCGTCCAAACGAACCACTAAAGATCAGCTAGGAGGCTGGACAAACCCAGCCGTGGGTCAGAGCCCTTCACGTGCTCAGGGCAGAGCTGTCTGACCAGAAGGAATGAGTCAGTGACCGGGCCGGAGCGGACACGTGTCGGCCTCTCTCGGTTTGTTCGCGGAGCAAGAAAACTCTGCAGGAGCTTTGACAACTCTGCTGCAGAGCTGCTGCGGGTATGGGTGGAGAAGGTGAAGGCTACGGACTAGCTTTACACTGACAAAAGTTTTGCTCAGTAACGGGATTGAATCACACTGGAGAAGAGGCACGAGGAAGTTTGTAGGGTATGTTTCCCAAGGGCTTTGTCCTTAGGCTATTTACAAACACTTGAGATGTATCACGGTAACTAATATCGAAGAGAACTAGCATCTTGTCTGCTTCTATTTGTGAGGGCAAAAAAAAATCCTTCGCCATTTAGTAGGCTTCTGCAAAGCTGGGATTAAACTCTTTGATTCCAAAAGTAAAACCTAGAAGTGATTTATTAACAAGCCCGGGTTATTTTTGGTAGCTTAGCAGCTTTTTCAAGCAAGCTCTGTTTATCTTTGGCAACCACCGAGTTCCATAGCCTGTCTTCCTCCACATGCACGTACTTCTGAGAATCTGTCAAAAAACTCCTCATCTGACCACCATTTTACAATAAACTGCTAACTTCAGGGAGGGAAGCTGCTTTACAGTAATTTGGCATACGATACAAACTTCTTCGAAGTAAAGGCTCATGAAGGGACTTCTTTTTTTAAAGCAGACATCTGCTGCATCCAAAAGTGATTTAAAAATATAGATATATGAAGATAGGAAGCGGACGTTTAAAGTGGAGCGTACAATGCCTGGTTTGCTCAAGGGGTATTTCAGCTATGCTTTTCCTAAGGCCTATGTCAAAAAACCAAGTCAGCTGCAGAGCGGTATTGGTGTTTTGTAAACAGAGGTGCGTCGTTTGAAACTACTAAAGGCATCTTTCTCCTAAATGGATACTCACAGCCCGGCTAGGAAGCAGTCATTAGTGCCTGAGTGCAAGTGTTAATGAAGGAATAAAATGGAACCGTCGGTCGGGAGCCACGCGATCACGCCGGGTTCTTTTCTTTCGGCCAAAGCAAGCCAGCTTTGCAGCTCCTTCCCACCTTGAATATTTTGTGCGCTTTCCGAGTCAATTCCACAGGGAAACAGCCTCGCGCTGCCGCCGAACACGGTCGCTTCTATCCCCAAGTTGCTGAATCACTCACCCGCTGCTCCCGCTAGTTAATAGCGGCTATTTTTAGTTTACGGCGGAAAACTCTCTCATGGGTGGCAATGGTATTTCCAAACCGTTTGGGAGCAAAATCACCTGCCTCAAACGTCCGACTGCGCTCTCGGAGCCCGCGTCGGGTACGAGCGGCCGGGCTCACCAGCTCCCGGCGATCTAGGTCAGCCTCGAGAGCGCGAGCGCGCGGGGGGACGCGGCACTCGCCGGGCTCTTTCATAACCGCCCGTAAGAGTCGTGGGGTCATGTTTGTAAACACTGCTGCCATGTGCGCGTGAGCACGTGGGCGAGACAGCGGCGTGACCCGGAGAGCCAGCGCAGAGGTAAACCCCGGCGTCGCTAAAGCCGGGCAGCGCCAACTCGCTGGCGGGCCCTCTGCAACCTCGCGGCGGGTTGTCTGAAGGGCAAAGGGGAACCTCCTCGCTCTACGGGGCACACGTGGCCGGCGTGCTAACGTCGACGGCGCCCAGGCAGGTTCCTTCTGCCGGCAAACGGCAGCGCTGTATCGTTCGCGAGGAGGAATAAAGGTAATCGCCGCTCCGAGCCGCCGAGGTCGGGGCCGGCGCGGTCCCACGACACAACGCGAAACCGTGGCTGTTAGGAAAAGGAATTGTGTCGGGGCGCGTTGCCAAAGTCTCCCAAACGACTTCAAAGGCAGATAAACCCAGACTCTGTGTCTGTAATAGCTTCTCGCTGGCTCTGCGCTGGCGAAATTGAGACCACGTTTCGGGCATTGGAGGAAGTAGCTCCCCAATTATTTCTGTTTATCAGGAGAGGTTGTGTGAAGCGAGATAGGGCCGGGACAAACAAAAGTCACAAGCCTTTCATTTCCTCTTAGTGAGAAATTAGTAGATGCAGCCACCCAAAGTTCCACCCTAGCCAGGTGCTTTCTATGCCTTAAGCAAAAAATAAAACCCAACAGGCAGGAAGGGGGGGAACCATTCTGTGGTCCCCTTCCCTCCCTGCCACACCGGCTCTGTTTCAAGCGCAGCTGTAAGTCTCGTTGGCTTTGACCTTTGCTGGAAGAGCTGAGAATAGGACAAAGAGTTAAAGTGTTACCAGCCCCTGCTGAGTCTGCAGTTCTGGGCAGGCAGCCGGCGGGGAGAGGGTGTGCGCGGGAGGGGGCAGCGGCAGGGAGAGCCAAACAAAAGGAGAAGAATAAACAGCGCACACCCCGAAACAAAACAGGGGAACAAGCGCAGGAAAAAAAACGCTCGTCTTTGGAGAACACGAACTTTTCTGTTTGTTTCCCCTCTGCCTCGTTCCATCTCGTTATCTGAACTCGAGGTACAGTAGATACATGAATCCTTGAACTCTGAACCGGTTGAGGAGAGCGGCAAAAGGCGAGTCAATGGGATTTGAGCTGAGTGGCTGGAAAGAAGCGTGCTTTGTCTTTTTGTGCCTCAGCTATGGGAGGCCATTTAATGCAACAGCTCCCAGCTGTTCAAACCTCTTTCTCGCTGTACGCCAATGGCCTGCTAAAACAAAGCAGAGCCGAAGCGGCCTTCTGCGAGCGATAACGCAACCGCGGTTCCCAACGCGAGCTGCTACAAGCCTCCTCGTGTTCCGTCGAGACCCGTCTCCTAAGCCCGGTCAAAAAGCGGTCCCCAGTTCGTCAGCAGGAGATTGAAAAAAAAAACCTGTGCCCGTTCGTTTCCCCAGGCTTTCCGAAATCCTGCCCTACTGTACGTTACCCAGTTCCCTACGCGCGTCTCTGGAAAGCAGAGAAGCGCCTTCCTCGCTGCTGCGTGTCGGCCTGGCCAGCGCTCTCCGGTGCGACTGCTCTATCGAGCAATAAAGTTTCTATTTTTGACTCACCGCGGACGGCCTCGGTTCAAACCCCTGGCCTGAGTACTGCTGCAGTGTAAAAGTGTCAAACCCAAACAAGCCAGCCGACTCCGCCGGCCCAACGCAGCCCTGCCTTTGGCCGCGGCCGGGGGTGAAAACCCAGGTGGGGGGGGTGGAGGGGTGTCTCACAAGCCAGGCCAAGGGAGCGCGGAACCCTCGCGCCTGCTGCACGGCCCCTCGGGATGCTGAGCTGGGTGTTTGTAAACAGCAGGGCCACGTGCACCAGAGCCACGTGGGCACTCGCCCGCCCGAACCTCCAAACGGGCGCAGGGAGGGGAGCGAGCCCAGACCCTCCCGCTCCATCTTCTTCCTAAGGTGTTTGCAGCCCTATCAGATCTCTAAACGTGGCAGGGGGGAAAAAAAAAGAAATCCATCTGTCCTTCACGGTCAACTGCCTCTGTCAGCATCCAGAGATGCCGCATGAGCTCAATTACCCGTCGGATTTTATTTCCAAGTGTGTTTCATCATGGATTGTATCACGAGTCTGGGAATGTGCTGAAGTTACTTAGGGTAGAGCTCTCGGTTAAACGCGCTGCACGCCGAACCAAGCAGGCTGAGCTGTGCCTGCCCGCAGCAAAAGCAGTCCCAAAACCCAGAGACATCAACTAAAACTGACCATCTCACATTCAGGTCTGGGAGATAACAGGTGACTGTTGCCCAGAGAGCTAGGAATGTCCAGCAGAGAGATTGCTGACAGCAAATTCAAATTGGGTTTGCTGGGTTGGGTTTTTTTCCCCTTTCCTTTGAGCTCTGCCACCAAGAATGATGTCAGCGTGAGGGTTCATGAACCCTGGCAAACCTTTAATTGACAAAACAGATCGAAACAGGACTGGTGTAGTAGGTTGGAGCTGATGTACGGACCAGTCTGCAGGCTGTGGGAAACCTTGCCTGAATGAATAGGAGGATCAAGGGTATTAAAGGTTAATGGGAGTTACTGGAGTACCTACTTACTGAAATGACATGACACAACTCTGTTTCACACGCTGCAACTCACTGACACAACATACTATTTTTAATTACAATTAGCTGGCTGTAGGATTTTGCTTATTTGTTTGGAGGCATCTGCGGTGCCAGTAAAACTGAGATAACACCCTCTCCTGCACCCTTTCTCTCTTGGAGGGGAGGGTTTCAACAGCGCTACAGTCAAAGCAGCATGCAAAAAGCTGTCCTCTTCCCCGAGGAGATAAACAGCAGTGGTTAATCTGCTGGGTTGGTTTGGATCAGCACTTCGGGTTTAAAGGTTTGCGCGGCAAAGAAATGAACATGTCAACCGACAGAAAATACTACTGAAAATCAACTTCTGGGGGAAAAAAAAAGTGAAAAGCTACTTGTTTCTGAGGCTAGTTTCTGTTTCTTAAAATTGATACTTCTGTTATCTTAGTTAGCAGAGAAAACTATCTGTAAACCTCTGAATGAGCAGGAAGGAGGGTATCATGGGTAAAGCACTGGGGCTTAGGAGATATGGGTTCAGTTCCCAGCTACACCACAGCTTTCCTGTACGTCTTTCAGGGTTACACAACAAGAAAAAGGGGCATTGAAATGAATGGCTCCAGCAGGGTTTGTGCCACGTTGTGTGATCTGCGTGTGCTTTGGCTCTCAGTTGTTGCTTATTGGTTTTGCAGCCTTTCTCTTACTCCTTGCATGTTGTGCCTGCTCGTTAATATTAGCACCCTAGGGAAAATGACTGCAGCAAGGCTGGTTAGGAACTCCTCTTAACAAGCACACAGAGCAGGCAGCAATAGCAACTTTGCTTTATTTACTACAAATATTTAGGGGTTTTGCCTGCCTCTGCTTTGCATTATAAACAAGGGTTACTAACACTCTGGCTCCTTGTGCACTGCAAGACCCTGCTTCTCTGTCTCCCTTACTGAATTGAATAGCAAAACAGAGCAAATATGTCTGTAAAGCCCCAAGCACAGTGGGATTCTGCTTTGTGGCTGGGATATGAGGTGCCTCTTAACATGCAATAATTAATTTGACTCTATCCACTCTCCTTATATTTAGAAGCATCAGAGTTGCCATCCTGAATCAGACTCATGCTCCAGCTTGTCCAGCAAACATCCCCAACCAGCTAGTAGCAGTTGTTTCAAGAAAAAGCAGCTACTCAGTAAGCAGTTACAGACTCACTCTTCCAGAGGCAAAACTTCCAACAATCAGCTAGAGTTTGTTTTATAGCAAAACACAAGTTAGCTTGTAACTGCTTTGAAAAGTGGGTTTGTTTTGGTTTTTTAAGAGTAAAAATTAGGTTTTAGCTTCTATATCTGCCTCTAAGTCTTTCCATCCATTCCCTCCTCCACCAAAGAATTAAAAACACCCCTCAAACTACTTTTCTTTTGCTCAGTTGCTCCCGCAAGTATCTTTCCACAGGCAGACTGTCACAGCTCTGTGAGCCCCAGGAAAATGAATAGGGCTTTGTGAAAATGGCAAGGGCTGCCATCAGTTTGCAGCATCACAAGTCAGCTGACAGCACTGAGGAGAAAAAGAAAAAGCCACCCTACACCTCATGTGTTGACAACTGCAGGACATAAGCATTTTTACTGAGCCTAAGCATCAGTTTGCCTCCCTGGTCTCTCATTTCTCAGGCAGTACACGTAGCAATCAAGAGACAGAAAATAAATCATCACAATTCTTATTTTTCCTACTACTTTCTCACATGTACAAAAGCTTCTTCTCTGCATTAAGAATTACAGGGAAGCAGAAAAGTACAGGTCCAAACTTACTCAAAGAGAACAAGTGTTCTGGGGAAAGTACAGAGAGCGCCATAGAAACAACAGAGAACTGAAAGGCTGCAGTTTTTCTGGTTTGTGCATCTTTCACATTTATAAACATCGAGTGCTTGTCCTTCTTTGGTCAATATTTCCACTTGTTTGGGGTTATGGGATGTGTACACTTTCAGACTGGCCGTGCATGGAATGGAGACTCACTAGCACAGGTTTTCTTTACCCCAAAATGTCAACTGGGTGTATGAGTTAAGTGTTAAATCTGACCCTTTTCAGTTGCTCAGCTTTTGCTGTTTTGATTTTTACTGTTGCCATTTTAGTAATACTTCAGACCTTTCTGGGCAGACAAACTTGAAATCAAACAGAGAAGCAAGCCAAGGTGTGCAGTGGGAACAAAAAGTTGGGCACCTGAAAAGAAAATATGTTTGGGTCTGTAATACACACACACACACTCCTGCTTCTCCAAATCCCAGGGAGAGGCCAGTCCAGTGTGTTTTCCAGCTTTCATATATTCTGTTTCAGGGATAAATTGCATTCCTTTTATTAAGCTATACACTTTAAGCCTTAAGGAAATTCACTTCTGTGAACTTTAGTAACTTTGGAGAAAGAAAAGCAACTCCTGCTTCACTGCAACAGTTCACTTTCCTCCTTGTACCACGAGCAGGACAGTCATGTTACTTGGACACAAGAGGAAATATGCAATCATTCTTTTCTCCTTTTTGCTTACATAAGAGCTGAAAGAGTTTTGTGTCCTTTGGCAAGTACAAAAATTGTATAACTTCAAAGTATGTGACTTCAAACACAAGTGAAGTAGCACTGAAAGAACAAACAGATTAGACAAAAATGAAAAAAACCAGTATCGGGGCATGAAATGGGGGTGAGTGTTTCATGAACAGTTGTTCTCTCTCACTCGGAGGGACAAATATGGAAAGTTATTAAAGGACACTGAAACTGAGGGCAAAACTCTCCTGTCAGTGTCAGGTTAACGCTTACCCTTTGATCTCCTTAACAGTGCTAAAAGTGGCAAGAGATGGAACAAATACTCGGTGCAAACTCAGAAATGCCCTTGTCACACACTCTCTCCTGTATTCTTTATTCTTGCTTGCTACCTTCTGCTACCCAGCTGCTGCAAGAGTAATGGGAGCTGTGGGTCAAAAAGAAGTCAGAAAAGGAAACAAAGGGAGGTGAAGAGCCTAGTGAAACAAAAGCAGGTTGTGGAAGTGACCCAAATAATTGTGTCTTGCAAATGACAGGTGAGAAAGAGACCACTGGAGTGTAATAACAAACACACAGCGATTGGAATCAACAGGGACATAAAATGCAACCCATGTGAGCATACAACTACTGGCAGGAGTCATGTGTATAACAAGATCTGCGGGCTGGCCTTCCTACTCTGTTGTATGGTGGTGAGTACCACTGCTCACCTAGACACATCCAGAACATGGAACAGCCACTTGTACCAACTACTTTCTCCCCATGACTCAGAAAACCAGTTCTTCGGCTCCATTTTGTACAGCAAGCCATCAGCTCTGCGCTCCATCCTGAGCATTTGGTGCAAAACTGCATGAGAAAGTCTGGAAAAGGGGCATGTGAGTGGAAAAACCATGTTTCTGGATGAGGAGCAGCCCCTCCTCTAGGAAGGTCCCACAGTGCAAGCACGGTATAGGCTTCAAGGCTCTGGACACCAGAACCTGTCTGACAGCTTTGGTTTAGGTCCAGAGGGAAGGGCATGAAACCCATTGTCAGTTGGGTGCTTCTGACCAGCTACAATGTCTTTTCATCAGTGCTTCCTGAAACCATATTGGCAGGAAAACCCCAATAACTAACATCACTTTTCCTCCCTCTTTTTTTTTTTTTCCCTTAAAAAACCAAAACCCAACCATACAACAAAACAGATTGGTAGCATTATTCGTTTGGTTGAGCAAACTCAGAAATCTTCTTGTGTCTCAGGGAGGCCCGAAACTTGCCTTGCAGTGGTGTTAGCTTTCGTAACAGCAACGCCTCTTTGTGTCAACATGTCTCATTAAGTAATAAAGACTTTCAGCTATTTGATTTTACTTATAAAGTTAGTAGGATTCACGGCTTCTTTTTTGTTCTTTAAAACAGGAATTGTTCTAGTATTCCTAACAGGCAGTGAGTCATGCCTAATTAAGGAAAAAAACTACATAACCATTTACAGTGGGATTCTTGTCTTGCGAAGAGCTGTTTTGTCATGAAAGCTTTTGGGGATTGAATCCCTTATACGCTTTTTAAAGGGGGCAGGGAAATGCTCTGAAACCTTTGCAACCATTCCCTTAACCTGGGTGTCACACTTGGGGTCAGCTGGTTCCAGGCGAACGCACTGACACGGCCCAGACTGCGTTGGAGGTGGGGGGAGCGGAAACAGCAGCATCCGACAAAGGAACCGATGATCTAGGATGCAACAGATGCGGAAAGCTCGGCCAAAACCCAAACTGCAAGATGTTTTCTTAAACTCCACATTCATTTTTTTCACCACCCATGAGGACCAGGGCCGTTCCTAGAACTCTGTCCCCGCTGGCTGCGTCAGGGCAGCTGCTGAGGATGCTGGGACACTGTTTGTAAACACTCTAACCACGTGCGTGCAACCGCATGGAAAGTCATCCTCCTGACCTAAACATCTACCCGCTTGGTGAGCTGGGATAGGACTGCAGTGGAGCCCGAACCTTTTCCAGACTTAAAGCAGCTCAAGCCAGGACACTGGGAGGCAAAGCTTGGCCTGCCTCTGCATTATTAGAAAGGAGATTAAAGAGAAGCTATTTAAATTATAGTGGTTGAAATGTTTCAGGAGAGGGTAGCTCATGTAGAGTCAAGAATGCAGGAGTCGTTACCACCTCCAGAAGTCCGCAAAAAAAATTCAACTTCGACCTGGAAACCTCTCCTCCTCCGTGCACACACCTGGTGAAACCAATATTCACACGCTGGGAACCCATGTGGAATATACTGGAGGCTAGAGGTGATGCTGCAGAACACAGGAAGACACTTCGTGTTGTCTAAATTGGATCGCAGAAAGTGCCAAGGCTACTGCCCCGTCCCCATGGAAGGCACTGCCAAGGGACACTTGGGTATTCAGCTATTCCTGGTTATCCCAGATATCAACCCACTCACGTGCTCACTCCTTTGAATCTATCTTAAAAGATCTGCAGTGCTTGATGAGGATTAAAATGCTGAATTTGCCTTTCTTCCCAAACCTGAGCACAGAACAAGCCTATTCCTTTTTCACACTGCAACAGAAATGCTGCCTTTATTTTTTTAATAGGAAAAACCCCACACGCACCAAGAATTAGGTCAAACTGAAACCTCAATACTGCAAGCCTGTATTTATTTGTAAGAATAATCCTCCTGGGGTTTCTTGCCATACGTATGCTACGAGGCAACAACACTCCAACTCACAATCCACACCTCCCCAGAAAACTTTGTTTTTGAAGGACAGCCTGAATTTTTTTTTTCAGGTTGCTAAGATGACTCAGCTTTCTGGAAGGTGTTTGACAGAGATGAATAAGCCTGCTCGAAAAGATAGGCAGGAATCTAAATCTTTACAGCTTTTAATTGTTAAAAGTGTTTTTCAAAGCGTAGCAACTTTCTCTAAACTGTCCCCAGGTTTAAAATCCTTTCCTATGAACAACTGGTAGAACACTCTGTATGATCCTCTTGCAAGGCAGGGCATTTCCCCCACCCCCCACTTCAAGAATGGTGTGAGAGAGATGGGAAGAAAAGCTACGTATTCTTCCCATTTCTCAAACCTTGTTTTTTCTCTGCCTTCCTTCTGTTCCTCCCTGCTACTTAATGTGAGGCACATTCCTAGTGTTTTAATCCAAACACTTTTTTGGGGTCAGTCATCAGCTGTCCTTGGGATTAGTCCAGCTGATGCTGGAGGCTCAGAATTTTATTCTGTGACCCCACCACCTCTGTCTCCACCCACTGAGCAATTCCTTGGGAAAATGGGTGAGGTTTGGTGGTTTGGTCCCCCCTCCACTCACACCCCCAAGAGATTTTTCTACCCTAAGGGAAGGCAGAAGTGACTGAGAAGATGATTACTCATGGTACTTTCCATCTGTAACATTTTATTATCTAGGATATTGGGACAAGCTATGTAAATTGAGCCCACTAGTGAGGATCTGAAAGAGTAACTGGAACTAACTGTGGCAACTTGTTACCAGTTACTTGTTCAGTGTTCCAAAGGGCACCTTTTCCAGCAGAACATCATTAATGAGTCAGAATGTATTCACTTGCCTTATGGAGTATGGGATTGGAATAATGCTACAAGTGTGATTGATTCATATAATTCCCTTTTTGGCTTTCAGCCATGATGCAGTCATATGCTTTATCTCTCTTCAGACTACAGCTTGCTTTTTTTTTTCTGCCTTTTTTTTTTTTTTTTTTCAAATAATGAATCATAGTACATCCCACTCCATTTCAGAACCAGCCCAATGCCTTTCAAAATGATGTCACAACACTTAGTGCTGCTGGCTGGCTGCCTTAACAGCAATCAGAGAGCTGGACTAAATAAATACTGTATATTATTTGGCAAAATCATTTGTGGTTGTGTTCTCCAGCACAGTTTCCAAGATAACCACCAACTCTACTTGAAACTTGGCAACTTTGTTCTACCACTTTCAGGCTCCAATTGTGAAGCTGGCTTACAGATGCTGCTACCACACTTGGAGCTACTGTGTGGCAGACAAGTGAGAGAGGCAGAAGGGTCACTCGCTCTGACAAGCCAAATTTGACAGCCCATCTGAAATTCCACCTTGAAAAATGGACAGTTTCTTAAAAAGGCCCTTATTTGGCTCCTGTAGAAACAACGAGACGCAAACTTCCACTCAGAACGAAACAGAGCAAGGGATTTAAAGTCACTGCTTAGGCACACTCTGACAAAACCACTCCACTGCCCGAGCAAGTCACGCAGAAGCGAAGCGCTCCGTGTAATACCAAACAGGTCGATCAGTCCAACCCAAACCAGGTGCTTTTCAACACCTGAGCAGCGGATTTGTTCCAAAAAGTGATGCTTTTTTTAAGGGAGAGGTAGTTTGATTGTTGGGTTTTGGGGTTTTTTTTTCTTTAAGGCCATCTGGCTGTTGATAGTATTTAAAGGAAGCGTATGGGAGATGGAATCCCAACAGCATCTGAAGAGCTCAGGGCAAAAGGGAACGGTCCCTCCCAACTCCAGCAGCTGAAGTCCCCGTTCCAGCAACAACCGCAGGCTCTCCCGATCCTGCGCGCAGAAACCAAAAACATTCACAGCCTCCTCCTTCCAGCAAGAGACCTTGGAAATCTGTCCGTCATAATAACCCCCTCAGCGGGCAGGCATTTCTTGTTCTTTAAACAATGTTGACGTGCCAAAGTCTAGGACCATGCGCGCTGTATCAAAACGATACCAGCTCCCCTGGCTAACAGCCAGGAATCAGCACAATGCCAAAGCTCTCATTAAAAGCCTTACTATGAACGGGGATAGTTCGGCAACCTCGGAAGCCCGTGTCTCCCATTCAACCTTTCCTTCTTTTGAAGATTTGCTAATAATTAGTTGTGAAACGGGCGACGCGAAACCACTTTCTGGGGTTCCCTGGATGCACTCACAAAGTTTTTTTGGTGTCCCGTCCCAAAATGAAACAACTCTTTCCACCGAGAGGTGATTTTTGAGTTCATTTCATGTAAACAGCAGCTTAGTCCCACCACCTAAGCACTTATTTTTCACATCTTCGCCCTCTTTTTTTCCTCCTCCCTACACCCCAGCTGCTAGATGTACATGTTTCTTGACTTCGCTGGCAAGGTTCACACCATGCTTTCCACGACACTGAGGAAGAGAGACAAAATATTGCCCGACAGTGATTTATTTACATGGGTTCCAAATTGCTGGGTTGCTGCAGTATAAAATCCAAGATGTGTACATTCTTTCAGAGTATTAGCAGCATATCTGGCAGACCAAAACTTCTTCACTTGCTAGATTTACTAGTTTTCAGGAAACAATGGGCTTACATATAACAGCAAGAACATAACTTCAGAGCTGGGAAAGAAATCTACAAAACTGTCTTAATGCAGACGCAGCAAAATAGTATCAGTGTTTGTATCCAGTTTTCAGTCTTTTGAAGAAAAAATAAATTAGATATTTAGTAACTGAGACACTAAAGTGTCAAAGGACAGCAGCGACCCAAGTGCCACGTGTTTGCGAGAGAAAGAGATGAAAGAAATAGTGTTTCTGTATGACAGACTATTAAAAAACTGTTACCTGACCATTGTTAGTCATGGACCTTTAGCAATATAGAAACTACACAGGCTTCCCTTCGCTTGGAGGGGTGCGAGAGATTATTTATGAGGCAACCAGGAAGAGGAAAAAAAAAAAACAAACCCACCAAGAACGAAAGAAGTTTGGGGAAATGTAAGGGCAGTTGAGGGACAAGCAGCCCGAAGGGCTCTCTTCCCGTGGCTACCGGTAAAAGGAACCAATGCGTTCATCACCCACCACTTAAGGAAATTTGCCTAACTCCCGAAAGATAAGAGAAGGAATGATTTATCATCCACGGTCAGCCTGCTAAGCCGAGGGTGGGGGGGTCCTCTTAGAAGCACGCTACACGGTGTTGGTTTCGCCACCTTCTATTCAGCCGGTTCCCTCTCTAACTCGAGTTTACACAGGACTCTTGACCATTAACATCTCCCTGCTAAATACCTTACGGCAACCGCGTCCTGTTTAGCACTTGACAGCCTCCAGAGAAAGTGCCGTAGTAGAATACACAGGCAGCTACACAAGTGAGCGTACGTGTTACTACACTCACCCCCTGCTGCACTAAGTCAACCTTCCATTAACATGCAAATGGAACGGCCTCGTTAAGCCGGCCACCACCACCCAGTGACCCGCTTTCACTAGGGACAGCATCTCCTCCGCTCTCGGAGTCCGAAACATCGCATTCGGAAACGAATGTAGAAACAGAACAGTAACAAAATCAAAGAGGATGCCGAGCTGCTGCTTGACTGCTGGAAGCCCGCACATTTGCGTGCCGCTCATCACGGAAAACAAACCGCGTGGTGAGACCTTCGGCTGCAGCCTTTCAATGGAAGCACGCGAGACCGCATCACTTCTCCCTCCACCTCCCGCTCCGGAAAGGGGAAATTGCTTAGCGGGGAAAGGGTCTGCTAAATTTCCCGGGTTCAAACCGAGAGCCGAAAAAAAAGCCTCCTCCGAAGTGAGGGGCACGGCAGATGCCCGCGGGTGTGTACGGGGGGGGGGGGGGGGGGGGGGTGGAGGGCGCGCAGGGCCCGGGGGCCGGCGGGCGCC
>WTSP01020658.1:43669-68206 GCA_025331215.1 Actenoides lindsayi | reverse complement strand
TTAAATTAAAAATTATATCCTTTCAATATTTTTTTTAGCTATTCCTCTTCCCTGTAAGTGTATTTTTTCTATTTAAAAAGTTTGTTTGTATATATGTATGTATATTTATTTATATAGGTAAGGATTTTGTAAAACAGAAATACAAAAAGATGTCATTTACTGTTTGAATGTCTATGGTTAATTCATATGCCTTTTGGCACACTGGGGAAAAATGGATTTTTTCCCCTCTATTAATTCTGCACACTGCATCTTGCAAATATTGGTAAATTTTAAAACAACCACCGAGGACTCTATTATCCTGTGCAATTTGCTATATGTTGCTAGAGCACTTAACACTTTCTACAGCCCAAGATATCTCCAAAGGTACAAATATTTCTTATTTATGAGCTGCTGCTATGAACTGAATGCAGGTCTAAAACATTTTTTTAGTGTCCTGATATTGGTATTTATTTTAAAACTGTGGCTGCCTTTATCACTTGCCTGTTTGAAATATGGTGTTTATTCTTTAAATGATCACTGTAACCATGATGATGGTCAATTGTGTGGAGGTAGCAATGCTGTGACACTCTCAGTTTTGGTGCTTTTTTGTCTCCTTTTTTTGGTGGGAGAAGGGCAGAAAATCAATCCAAGACAGATATGGTGTGAAACCCACTGAGCATTCGCACTATGAGCCTGTACCTTCTAAGACTTAGGAAGTAATACTGAAAGAATAGCCAGAGAGGAAATTGGTGGAAAAGTCACTATTTTTCATCTTGTTCTAGGCACTTTGCCTACTTAGAAATAAATAAGTCTGCCTTGGAACAAAAGTGCCTTTTATTAAAAAAGTCTAATGACAAGAAACAGCACACAAAGATGTTATTTTAATAAGTGTTGCCCTGACTACATGTTCTTAACTAGTCATGGAGGTCTATCACTATTATTATTTGGGCCTTGAGTAGGAAAGTTCCATTCTTTTTACTTTTCAGTATGCTTACATTAGCTAAAGACCACTTAAAACCTAAAAAATCCTATCTATGCTAAATGACACCCAAGGTAAACATGAAACTATGTGCCCAAAATCTGTTGTAATTTCTATGGGAAAAATGCATACTTCATAGAGAGAGATACAGATTCAATGTTCTAATCAGATATTATCTGTTATTTAATGAATTGCTTTATGAATTAAACATTACATTACTGATTACTTGACCATTTCTCCTATTTTTATAGATATTAGATGTCATGGACTGCAGTAGGTTGCCACTCAAGTTTACCCATGAAAGAACAAAGTACAATGCAACATGTATTCCCTTTTTTCTTAGTTAGTGGGAATTTCCATAGCAGTTACATGCTCTCAGTGATGTCAAAAGTTTACACCTGCATCAGGACCAGGGGCTGGGAATGATTCCTGGCACCTTTTTCTTTTCTTGTTCCAGAATAGCCATGCCATGAGTTGAAAGAAGTGTAGCAACCCAAGGAAGCTGGCAGAGCTGCCTACAGAAGTGGCTAAGCTACAGGGATACAGTACCAGCTATTTACTCAATTAGTGTTAGGAAATGGCCTCACAGCCTTTTATTGAGCATGGTCCCACTGTGGCATACACTGACATATGTGTGTGTGGCAGAGCTGTTTCCAGGCAGCTCCAGAGTTAAGATATTTATTGTTTACACTCTATAAATAGGTGTCATTTACAGCCCTATCTGTTATAGCAGGTAGCATGCAGCTCTTAATTATTGGCATGGAAAGACAATTTTTTTTTTCCAGCTAGGGTTATTCATATCATTTATTGTCAGTACCTAACTTAAACCCAAGATACTCATTGCCTTAATCATCCTAAACATTAAGGTTCTGTGAAATACCCTTCCAACCTATATCTCTGTATTCACATTCCTTTCTTTTACCTGATTTTATCTCCCCTCTTTCGTTTATTCTCTTAAGCAGGAAGCCAGTCCTTCAGTGTATTGGCTAACACTGAACCTATCTTGCTTTCCAGTTACCTCCTTCTTTGAAAGCCTGTTCTCACAGACCTTTTCTTTTCCAATATAAGACATGTTAACTCCATCCTCTTCTGTGATTGCTGGTGGCAGTTGAAACCTATACAGACAAACCTGCCCTAAGGTTTCCAGTCTCAATAGAGGTAACACTGGTTTGCTTGCTTTCAAAGACTTGTTTACATTTTTTGGCATTTTCAGTACACTTTACAGTTATGATCACACAGATTTCAAACAGCTATAAAACTTCCAAGAGGCTGAATCTGCCACAGTACTATCCATAGTATAATTTGACAGGTATCCACAAATTTTTAAACTGGGATTTCCACTCCTACTTTGCCCTTTGTCCCTGGAAGAAACAGATGAGCCTAGTTTTAGAATAGGCTTTCAAAGATGTTTGGATGTGAGTCTTTGCACTAACCTCTCCTAGAAGTCTCTATATGTAGGGGAAGCAGGAGCCAGCATCTTACCACATCTTGCAGAGACCAGGAGAAATCTCTGTACAGACTTTTTCAGCTCCATTGCAGGGTAGCGACACAAAGGATGGTAGGGACCTGCTGCAAACAGCTGAAAATTCACTACTGATATGAAAATGCAAATTAAAACCTGTTAAACAAGGAACACACCAGCTAAATACACATACAACTTTACATATACTACAAATGTACATGCAATATTTTTATTCTGCAAGATTAAGTGACTCTGGGCTGGTCAAAGGCTCTCCAGAAGGAATTGCCACTGTGAGCCGCTGTTATCACTAGAGTAAATTTCAGTCCTGAAAACAGAAAAGACAAGGTACTTCAAGCAAAACTTGAAAGGCTTTCCTTGCTAAGAGCATCAGGCTCTGCCTGGCAGCTTTGTGTATCTATATTTTTAAACAATTTTATAAAAAGGATGGATGAGGAGATTACAAAATGTTCTTGTTTCAAGAAAGCGGTGTAATAGTCAGTGAACATTCATTTGCATTCTGGTGACTCAGTTGAGAAGCCTCTCTATAAATCTTACTTTTGCTTTCTCTTTTACACCCTCACACTGCCTGTAAACCTTATCTGTGATAATTTTGTAAGGCAAATAAAGTCAACACAGCAGAACAAAAACTCAGGGCAGGATCCTAAACTGTCAGGAAGATTCTGCTTACAGAACAGATGGGTTATGAAATTATTAGGTTGTTCACATCATTCCCCAGGTATTCAGAGATGACAACAGTTTCTCCTTCTTTGACATATGGAAATGAAAATATATTTTAATTTCTTAACTTAAATATGAACCAATTAATGTCATAGCTGTCATAGAACAAGTTCATAACTGAGTTGATAATGAAGATTCACTTCGTTATGTCTACCTGGTTGATACTACAGTTATATTTGTGTACCCTTTCTAGAAGTGCATTAAGAAGTTTACCTAACAGATTAAAATAGCTTGGTGGTATTTAGGTTACTACTGGTGACAGAGAAAGTGAAAATTCCCTACAGAGAGAAAGGGAGATAACAATGTCAAAGAAAAGGATTTAGGTAGGAAATTAAACCAGGTGAAAAGGGTCATCAAAATATTCTATGTCGATACCTTAAAATATTTAGCATCATATGACTGAATTTTAAGGAGGAACTCCTATTCTGTGGAAAATGAGTCTCCATTTGTGATAGAAAAACAATGGAGAAATAAACAAATAAACAGACATTCTACATCTTGAGCTACATATAACTCCTGAGATCTAGGTACTTCTTTTGCTATGTCTCATTTTAGTCAACATTAAGAAGTGAGACCTTTTATCATTTCTCCTTGTTATTAGATGAAAGCAGATGCTTCCAGCAGGAGAAGATAAGCAAGTCCGGCCATGCAGCACTCTCCTTGCCTTCTTCACAGTACTGCTTCCAGTAATACTGAGGTTGTTTGCTCACTCTCCTATTCAAAAGACACCAAGTTTGATAAGGCAAAGTCTTCAATGAAAAGTCTATGCAAGCTCTTCAACGGTTTTGTAGTTCTACAGTTAAACATTAGCACAGCTATATATATAGAAAGGTAAAACTAGAGCCACATCTCTTGTGGAGAGTATAAGGTCATCATAGACAAAGTCAAAAGAAATCTTACATTTTGGGGAAATAGCTGAGCTTTTGCTGTGTGGTGAAATAAAAGAAAGTTAAATATTTTTTGGTCATGGTCTGGGTTTCACATAGCTGAAACCTAATCTGCAGAAAGACAGACTCATTGTACATACTACTGCATTATTTAAAAAAGAAAAAAAAAGAGAAAGTTTGTAAGTTATTTTGACTATATATTAAGAAATCTTCTCCCTTGTATCTGTCAGTACTGAGAGAGCAAAAAATATCACTCAACTGAATATACTTAATAACTAATAGCTGCTTTGGGGCTGAAATTTTTAATGAATAAATAAAACAAGACCAACTTACATCACCTAAACAGCATCTCTGAGTTCTAGTTAAAGTTTCCACTTAGAGCCCATGGGATGTAAATAAGGTTTGGACATTCCTTAGGCTGTCAAAAAGGCTCCCTTTCAATTTATTGAATTCAGATAATATGTTTAAAAAAAACCCACAAGTCTTATGCTGTTTTATCACTTTAGTTTATTAGCAACACACATTGTGTCCAAGTGCAGTGCAGCTCGATGACCTGCATTAAGTGGCTGTATGGCTGCTGGAAAGACTTGAATGAGGCTCATGGACAGAAAGATCATGAGAAATTGCTCTGACAGTTGAGTGAAGTTGGGAGGAGTGTTTACTTACTTGTCACTCAGTTCTTCATCACCAGTTTATTTTTGTTATGCCCCAAATGTCTTCCTTTTGCAGCCAGATTGTTGTTTAAGCAGAGAAGGGAAAAACACATAAATAGCTTAGGAATATGCTTAGAAATAACCCATGAAACTGTTGTGGCTCTGAGGCACAACTTACCCTCTTTTGTTCTCTCATTGTCTGAGTCTGCACTGAATGATTATTCTGTATGAATAATATCCACACTGAAACATAATCTCTTGTCTCTGTGGTCCTGTTCCCTTACTGCTGATGCTACATAGCTGTGACTTTTTTTCCTAGACAATGGCCTGAAGACTGGGAAAAATTAGTAAGTAGTCTTCCTTGGGGGATTCATGGAGGGATGCTAAAGGAAAACCAGCTGTTAGTCTGCATCATCACCCTGAAGGGACAGGGATCATAGGAAACCAAGAAGTGGATACTGGAATCTGGCTGCTTCATTTTAGGCAGATAGGAGCAGGGAATAGGAACGATGGCTAAAATATAACCAGGATGATGGTCAGGTTCACCTGCCTCCAGAAAATGGAGTTCTGCTTCACTCAGTGATAAGTATGAGAGGAAACATCTCCTTCACCTATGCACACAAAGTGAAAGGAAATCTAGCAAAACCTGCACTCCAAGCCATGCATGGCACACAGTTGAGCGGACTTCAGATCCCTTGCAATGGCACGTGAACCTCAACAAACCAAAATTCCAATATGAATTCCAGAAAAAAGTGAATCTTGCTTTTTTGACCCTCAGTCTCCCCTTTAAAAGAAAAAAACAAACCACCAAAGGGAGATACAGGACTGAAAGGAAATAGTTGTACTATCAAATCATATAATCCATTTCATCAAGCTAGTCAGATTTTTTATTCCTCCAATTCCCAATTCAAACTCATTCACATATTTGAAAATCTTTCTTGTTTCCAGCCTTTAATATTCACATGTGGGATATCCATTCCTTTAGTATCCACTAGTCCACCTTCTAGCACCGTCCTTTCATTTAAGAAGATTTCACATGCCCTGGTTTTTTTTGCCCTTCTTCCATGCATGTATAGGGATTAGTTTTTTTCATTTCTTACCTTCTCTTCTATTGAACAAAACAAGTCAGATCTTGTAAGAACTTTTGGAAGTAAATTTTACCTCTTCCTCATTATCCTAGTTTCTCCTCCTTTTACAGTTTGATCTTGCTTTTATAAGAGCAACCATAAATATATGCAGTGTGCTTGGGCTTTGTAGGTTCACATTGATACTTTGCCTCTAGTGAAATGATTTCATCTTCTTTACCCACTGTATTTCTTCTTCTATATCACTTTTGTAGCTACTATCCATACAGCCCATTATTTCTTTTTCTGATGCTTTCAAATGCTGAGTTCCCAGTTTATCAGACATGTTTTTCTTAATTCATAAGTGCCTACCATTTTGTGAAATTAAACTTTTTCCCATTTCTGTTAATACTGTTTTCAAAGTTATTTTCATGTTCACACATGCTGTTCTGACCATTTGCTGTATTACTGAGCTTTTGAGCTTTGTACAGAAATAATTTCACTTAACTTTATGTATCTAAAAGGCAGCTAATAGCTAGGTTCCTTGTCAGTCAGTGGAATAGTGCAGGTACCCCAAAACTGGAAATTCACCACAATGTCACAAAGGGGTCTGAGACAGCTGAAAGAAATAAACTTCTATATTTATTGGAGAGAAAGCGTAGATGGTGAGTTTAGGCATAATACAAATTTTTTTGACGTCTGGAGGTGCAGAGATGAACTTACCTGTCATTTCACTAAGGAAGAAAGGAGGAAAATAAATGAACACATTTGGGTTTGAAAACATTCACTGTTAAAATCACAAAATAATGTAGGTTTGAAGAGATCTCTAGAGTTAGCCACCCACTCTGGACTCAATGTCTAGCAGAGCATGTTATTCTTGCATATTTTTTTTCCTGCAGAGATCTATGAGCTCAATTATTACTGAAGAGAATTCTACCCAACAAAACATCCAAGCTTCAATATTCACTAAATTCACTAAAGTGGATTTCAGATAGCATAATGGAAAATATGCAAGTCCTGCTGTGTTGGTTTGCTATATAAATCAAACTTCTAAGGAATACAAACAATGCTCCATGCTTACAAACCTCATCAAAAATGAGGAAAATGGCAAATACCTGCTAAGAACTATTTGTAAAGCATCTGCAAACTAAGAATTATTCACTAAAGGCATTTATGAATAATTTCGCTTAATGACCAAATATTCACAGAGCTCCAAGAGGAAAGACAGCAAAATTCATCAAATAGAATTATTTGCTGCAAATCACTCATACAACTCCTGTCTTTATCTAAAACTTCAAAAGCAGTTGCTGCACTGTATATCATTCAAGCAGCTTTAAATGACTGTTGATTCCATTCTAGTCCAGATTTTTATAAATTTACAGTTCCTCGGAAAATTCTATGAAGAATGAAGCTATATTAAATTAAACTTTTGTGCAGAACATCTCATTTAATTTCTGTTATTAACAATATTATTCATGATGCCCAGATAATTTAAAGTTTTGTGGGGTTATTTGTATATACTCAAAAGGCATGAAGAGCTGAACACTGGTGTTGAAAAGAATGTCAACATGAAGAGTTTTCTCCTAGAAGGAATTTGAAAACATTTCAGTACTGTTACCCCACCAGTGCAGCAATGAGCCTAAGAAGATTCCAGAAAAATGGTACAGATCCTATCTTGTTTGGAATGGATAGACATCTGATGAAAAAATTACTGTAGTCACATTAGTGTTGATGGAATGAAGCCATCGTATATCTGTTGAGGATTTCTGAAAGAGTTTGCCTCTCTTTCTTCTTTTCAGAGCACTGTTAAAATGAGCTGATGGGACTAAGAGAGGAAACCCAGGAACACAAGATATGGAAAGCTTTCCTTGAAGCACTCTGAATACAGCCTTTGGTTCAGTGATGGTAAGCTGAGAATGTGTGTCAAGAAAGGTATTTATACATCTCTATTTTTGTCAAACTGTTCTTGCTATATTTTCACTCCTAATTTGTGCATTTCCACTGTGAAGTCTGCATGCAAAATGACTGCTAATGGTGTACTTTACATTAAAAAAAAGTAAGATAACAAAAAAGAAAGAGAACAAGGACATGGAAAACATACAGGAGAAAAAGGAAAGTAAGAAAATGAAAACGGCAAAAACCAATAATATATTCAATTTAAAAACAAAACAAAACCAAACATGTGGCAGAGGTGGTGTTGGAATGGGACAAGAGATCAAAGAAGAAAACTGTTTTTGAAAGTTTCGTATACCATGAGGAGAAAGAATAGCAGTAGCATGTGGTTTGTTCATTAACATGAATGTACTTCCTGCTCAACTACAACCTCCCTTCAGTAGGTCAGTCCAGCATGCTTGCAGCCACAGAGATGTTTGATTAGTCTGGGAACTGTGTTCTTGAGTAAACAGATGAAAAACTTTTATTTGTATATATGTATGTGTGCATGGAAAACATCAGGGATCCACACATGAGTATACACACCAATGTGTGAAAAGTTCCACTATTTCCTCATTAAATTTCAGCTGTTTTAATGATTTTGTTATAGTTGATACAAAAGTCAATAGAACTACTAGAGTGTGTTCCTTCTGATTGACTATTATTAACAAAACCCATTTACTTTTTTTTTGGTCAGGTCCCATATAAGAAGAGTTATACTTTTTTTTTTAAATTTCCACTGGAAGTTGTATCCATGTTCTGATTTACTGTCAAATATTTTTAGAAGGAAAAGGAAATAATTTTTTTAATTATGGTTCAAGTAAAATCTGAAATGCAATCAGTTATATTTTGTGGAGTCACAGAGAAGTGAACAGACAAAGTAAACAGAATTTCCATTAAAAAAGTATATTAAATACTCAGATATGAAAATGTGTTAGCAAGAGAGTTAAAGTGGATGAAGATGGACAGGGAACTGCTGGAGAGAATCCAGTGCAGGGCAAGGAAGATAACTGAGGGACTGGAGCATCTCTCTTATGAAGAAAGATTGAGAGAGCTGGGACTATTAAGCCTGGAGAAGAGAAGACTGAGAGGAGACCTTATCAATGTCTATAAATATCCGAAGAGTGGGTGCAAGGAGGATGGAGATGGACTTTTTTCAGTGGTGGCCAGTGACAAGACAAGGGGCAACAGATGCAAGCTGGAGCACAGGAGGTTCCATCTAAATATGAGGAAAATGCTTCTTTACTGTGAGGGTGATGGAGTACTGGAACAAGCTGCCCAGGGAGGTTGTGGAGCCTCCTTCTCTGGAGATCCTCAAAACCCACCTGGATGCGATCCTGTATAATGTGGTCCAGGAAAGCCTGCTTTGGGGGTGTGGGGTGGGGGGTGGGGGTGTTGGACTAGATGATCTCTAGAGGTCCCTTCCAACTCCAACAATTCTGTGATTCTGTGAATCTTACTTTCCTATATATCCTTCAGTCAGTATTTTCTATAATACATTCCACTCAGAACCTCAATTAGCCACAGAGACACCTACCTCTGCGATATTGTGAAACCTGCAGTCCCTGAGAAGACTCAGATTCAGATTAACAATAGCATTTAATTAATCATTATATTATGACTATACTATCAGATTTAGATCCTAACTAGGCAGACACATGGTAGCAATGAAGATCAGGATCCAATTTTTAAGTAAATAAGACCTTTTACATGAAGGGTATTCAATTACCTCATGGCTCAGTCACAGATGCTAAGGACATACTGATTCACTGGTTCAAATAAGGATTTTGAACTTTTATTATTGATAGGTGTATGTCTAGTCTCAGTTCTTGGAAGAGCATTAAGTTGCTTTTGAGTGAAAAGAAAGATAGAGAAATATTCACTGTCCTTATCTGAAGAATAACCTTTGGAATAAACAGTAAAGCTTAGAATGAAATAAAGCTGTGACATACGTAAGTGAAATTTGAAATATGGAGCATCATGCAAATGCAGGTCCAGATCTGTAGTGATGTGTGGTTAGTTAATTCCCTCCAAAATATTTCATACACATCACAGCATTTCATAAAAAATTGAAAATGCCAAACCATATAATATGTATTAAAAATGGTGCTTTAAAAAGGCAGATGGAGGGTGGGCTAAGAAAGGGAGAAAGAGGGAGAGAGGGAGAGAAGAGGATGCCTGTCCTTATTCCATGAAAGACAAGGGGTGAAATAAGCCCATGAAGTGGATTGTCTGTTCCCCGCCTTGTCCACAAGCTGGAAAATTGTAGTCAATGAAGGGCAAGTTATGCTAAAGAACAGTTATTAAGTGGGTATTTCTGAATTGTGGCATCCTTACAGCTCAGTCTGCATCCAGCCCAGACCATTTCTCACTGCTGCAGTGCACAGACCAGCACTGTGTGACCTGATACCTTTTTCTTTTAGCCTTACTGAAACTCAAATTGACATATTCCTCCCAAACAAGAATGGCTGTGAGTTGCTTTATGTTTTTTTTCCAATAAATTGCTCTTGGCTGACAACTATCTTGCAGCTAGATGGGATATTTAATACTAAAATCATGTTTCGTAATGAAATGCTATATCAGCCTTAGTTTCCCTGCAGCCTCCATTGTAATAGTGTTTTCAAATCACTGTGTGATTGGTTTCCTTCCCCCCCTGCTCCGTAAACAAAGTGCAAGTCCTGTAATATTATTTTTTCTATTACTTTGATTCCCCTAAGGTTCCAAAACCATTTCCACATTCACTGTGTTAGTATCTTCAGCCTGTTCTTGCTCTGTAGCCTTGGAAGCGTATTTCAAAATCTCATTCCTATGTTGCCTTGGTTTGTCAGGAGTGAAGGTCCATACAGACAGGATAAATAAACCAGGCTATTATTACTATTATTATTATTATTACTATTACTACTCTGGTGACTTTTTAAAAATGTGTGCTCTTTTTTCACAGTATCTAATGCAGTAGACATGCAGGGAAAGGCCCAGAAGCAGTGCTGAAATAGTTTTCCAGCCTTGCTTACACATTTCATCATTTCCTCACATCATCTCATAATGTCATTGCTCTGACTCTTATTCTGAAGCAGGGGCAATTCCTTATCCTCTTCCCCAGCTTCCTCATGCCTATACACCTCTGTAGCATACAGTTCAAATTCAAAAAGTGAACAGAGTTTAGTAGCTGGTGACCCATCTGGGTTTTCTCCATCCCCACAAATCACCATGGGGACATTTGTAGGACATGTCTGAGAATCTCTTGCTAGACATCTTCCAACAGAACACTGCCTGTCTAAAATACTGCGGTAAACCAGAGGAGTCTGGAGATACTTTTGATAAGTTTTCCACTTAGTAATAGCATTAGGATACATCATAGACATCCCACTAGGAGTTTATATCTTTAAGCGTATGTGGTGCAGGTGGAGTATTAACATCTGCAAGTGATTGCAGCTGCTTTTTCACAACACAACTGTCTTTTGTCTCTCTCCTTAGTGGGTGTTATGGAAAGCCTTGGCGATCCCAGCTATGATATTCCTCATCTGTGGTTTCAGCATCCAACATGTATTCCCATATTCAGATTTGATACCATTTATTGAGTCAGTCAATTGCCTGCTATTCAATTAAATCCCTGTCTCCTTTCTTTCATTATTGCATCAGACCTGTGTTATTCCTCCTTTTTGCTTACAATTTCAGGATGACACGAACTGCTTGACACACACTATTATAATGGTGTAATGTGTGAAAGATTTCATTAATTTGGCAATTTTATTGTAATAAGCTTTTGCCTTCTTCTTCCAACTACTTATTTTCTTGGGAGACCAGTGCTTTTAACAGCTTTATTGTTTCCACTTTACAGAGTGTAGCTTAATGCCTTCTTTTTTCTAAAGCAGTAACCACATAACTCACTTTCACTTTACTGATGCTGTCAATGATAGTGTTGTGCTGTGAGCAAACATTTTTCCATATTCTCTCTTTGGACTGTAGTCTGCTTATTCCTCAATGTCAATTTTGAATTATCCAGGTAATTCTTCTGCATACAGACTGTTACACAGCCTGAAACACTACAGTTTTTATTATTCCACTTTACTTCCTAAAAAGGAGGTTGCATAACTCCTGCTAAACTCACAGCCTTAAAGACTTTTATGAGCTACTTCCACTGTTTCTCTGTTACTTGCTTTGTATTTGATTTGCTTTTGAGTTCAGCAAGTGTGTCTTCTGCCATTGCATTGACCAGCCTTTCTGGCTTTATGGGCTGCAACCCAAAATCAAGACAACAAAACCTTTCCTGAATTCCCACCAGGCTGATCTGAATATGCTGCTAAATCTAAGGGTCATTCAGCTGTATGAGTCTCAATAGTTCCTGTGGTTTCTGCATTATTCGGTAGTGTCTCCCCTCATACCAGCTGTGTTTTGCAGAGATCATTGCATAGCTGGAACATGAAAGATGTACTTGAACTGCCCTCAAGCTGTGTGTGGTTCAAAGACAGCAAGCTGTCCATCCTTCCTTTAGCGTGTTAGCCAACCCATGAAAACACAGGGCTGTGTAACAGCAGTTACCTTCTCATCAGCTGGTCTCTGATTTATCTGACTAAACGCACTCTGTGTCTTTGATTCTTCAACTTATGGCAGCTACCTAGGCTGTCTCACTTCTTGCACAGCTCAAGTACATTAGCTCTTCACATAGCCTTATTCTCTGCTGTGCTTGTACTAGTAAAGCTCATCAGCAGCATGTTCCTTAATTATCTTTCATGAAGGTCATATTTTGCTTTTACTTCAGTTTTATTAACTGAGACTTTTCACAGAATAAGAGATCCACATAGATTAAACCTGTCATATTTCCATCATAGTTTTAGGAGACGTGTGCTGTAAAATTGATCTATGCACTTTCAGGGTCTCTGGTAACTGCAGCTCAGCTGGGCCTGTTTATCCATATGAGTTGCCAGATGCCTGGAAATCGCAGAAAACTAGCCAAAAACACTTACATAGCTCAAGAGAAAAAAAAAGACATGTACAGATCTTGCTGGACATATGGCAGCTCTACGTGGGGTTGGATAGACAGGTTTGCTACTAATAAGTCATTATCAACAAGACTAATCTCTTTTCATAAGCTCTGGTCAACCAAAATACACTCAGCTAGAACAGTTTCCTAAATTCACTCTCTGTTCTTTTAAAAGATTATGTATTTGTTGCAGGAGTGTGATGGATTCCTTATGTCTTTCACATTGTAATCATTATGCATTTGACCTTGTCCTTCTACTGAGCTATGTTGTGACTTGCCACTAAATTTCTTGATATCAAACTCCCTGGTTGTTCATATTGCCTTTACTTTTGCCCTATATTATATCATACCCTATATTAAAATGTTCAACCTGGCTCGGTAATCAGGGAAACATAAATATAAAGATATACGTAAAGCAAAAACTGCACTGGTGACCATGGGTGACGATTACAACTTGTGACTGTCAAAGAATTACTGTTACTTGTATTAAATTCAACCAATGTCCCTCAAGCAAAAAGGGAGAAGGCTCTAGCAGTCTTCAGGAGGATGAGGACAGATCTCTCAGAATATGATTCCCTGGGTTCAGGTCTCCTTGCTTGAAACCTCTTGAGACAACAGGAAATTTAGAGCATTATCTCTTTCCTTTCAGATTTGCATGTTGTAGCATGTACTATCCGCAGTGCATCTATGTTCAGGTTGCCATGGTTACTTTGAGTACAGTTTATTTTCTGATGCTAATACATAGTTCTGTGCAAAATACATAGAAGGAAATGCAATATGCTTTGAGGTACACAAGTGCAACAAGTCTTACCTCCAGAGCATCCATGACCATACCAAGTTCCTACTCCTTCATAGGTATTAGCAAGATTTAGAGTTGTTGGATAAGGTTAAATCCTTTTCTTGTTCTATGAGTTTATTTATATATTACAAATCTGTAAGGTTCTCCAGCACCTTCACATAGGGATGCTGTGTCTCCTTCTTGTTATAGAAGGGAGAGAAAGAAAACACTGATAGTACAGGGTACATGTGGGGAGAAGAAAGGAAAGGTGACTTTATCCTGAAAGCAGCAACACAATCTTGTTCACAGAGTTCTGCAAAATTAGTTGCCAATGTTCTGCATGGTTTTGAGGAATATTTTCTTATTTCCAAAGAAAAATGATGTAAAAAATAATAATGGAGGCTGTGAAGTGAAGCTTTTAGTATTTTGAAAATGGCAGTGCTAGTTTCTTGTACATCCTTAATTGCAGCTCTTACATGGTTTTAGGAGCTTTTTGTATTTTTTTATAGTATCACCTTCTGTTTCTCAAATTATATAGTACATTATATAGAAGTTTGGCTACTTTTATATCACCTCAAGGACAAATGTGAACTTTATACATATCTCAAAGAATTAATTGGGATTCTGAAAGCTAAAGAAAAGTTATTTCATATGCTTAACAATCAGGTGTTATTTTTACATTTTATTGCTTTAAAGAATGTGTGCCATTCTTTCTGATTAGAAAAGTAGAGCACAGCTCAGCACAACCCTCTGCCCATTTAATTGTGCATGTTATTCATAGACCTACTGATGCTGATGCCACCAAAGGAGCAGAAGTCAGAAAGGGTGAAGGACTTGCAGGCATTCTGTGACTGCCTACAGGGCAAAGAACTGGTCCTGAGGCAACAGGGAGTCAGAAAGGGCAATAAAAGAGAAAAATATAAATGAAATTAAAGCACTGCTATCTGTCTACCTGTGGCTTTCCTTTGCTCCCGACTAGAAAAATACATTCAGCTGTAGTCCAAGCATCTAATGATTTTCATCTCAACCTTTTGCCCATCAATAAATTTTTTATGAGGCACTGTCTTGCTACCATTTTCTCCCTTCATGAGACTTAAGGGACTATTACACCTAAAGCACTTTGACCCATGGAATACTGAAGACTTTCAGCTGAAACTCCTGGTAGGTTTCATTTCATGAAATGTTCCTGACTAATACTTCTGAGGATGCCACCAATTTTATCCGAAAGACTAAGTCAAGACTTGCTGAGATGCATAATAACCTTAATGACTTATTTCTGTTAATTAACTAAATAGGTAGCCTAGGATGGTTCCCTTAACAGGCTATGTCTATGATGTAAATGTCAACCATTTGTTTTCACCTAGTTAAATTTAAGTGTAAGGGTCCCATACTGCCTGACTGAAAATAACATAGGTATTTAAAAATATCTTTTCCACTGAACATATATTAAAAAAACCCAAACCAACAAAAAACAAACCCACAAAATCTATGCTTGACACATGAATCATCAATCTGCCATGTGTTAGAAATTAATTTTTTCCTTCTAAAGGTGGAGGCATTCTACACAATACATTATGTACAGTATTTTTCTGAATTAATCATTTCTCTGGAAGATGTAATAATCACAAATTAGGAAAACCCCGATTTATTCCATTTATAATAATCAGAACCATTTGATTCTTGACTGTGTCAGACGTTAACATCTTTAAAGGTGGTAGCTTAAATAAATAAATAAATAAATAAATTCTTGTTACCATTAAGAAATAAAGCTTATATGTCCAAAACGAAACATTAACATCCTACTTACTTATCATGCATTGATTTATTCTAAATATTTACAGTAATTACTAAAGTTCCTTTCAGGTAGCAAAATAGGAATGTTTTATTTTAAAGATACTGAAAAAATGTTTTACACACCATCTTCCTCTCTCTTTTTTATTTTTTAGTGAATAGTCTGTCAGGATGTCACGAAATATGATGACTCTAAAACTGTTAAGAAGAAGAACAAGAGCAAAACTTCAGAGATTAGCTGTCACTATGTTCACCAGTTGGAGGACTCTTCTTTACGTGCTGTCTGTGCCAGGTTCACTTCATCCTGGATCATGCTTTCCAGGAATACCCTGAGGGATTAAGGTTTCTAAACATTCTTCCTTGGAGGTGAATGTTCAAATCACCCTCGCAGAAACACTTATTTCCTATTTCAATTTAGACAATCTTCTTGTTCTGAAGCTTTTTTCCCCCTTAAAGCCTATGAAAATTCAAATTAGGTGTTTAAGGGCCTAAAACATAATTCCCCTTTGATTCAATAAAAGATTGTGTGTGTGTCACTGATGATGACTTCTCATATGCATCCATGTTTTGAGCTCAGAAAGTCAATTGAACTTTAACTGCAAGCCCACAGTTTAACAGGCTACCAATCACATGGCATTCATCAGAAAGCATTTATCAGAGACCCCTTTGGAAACATTAATAAAAGCAAAGTGGGCATTGTTAGGTTGAATGGATAAACTTAGACATGTCTTTAGCATCAAGAAGAGTTTTAAAATGTGTAGTCTTCAGCTTTAGTGACTAAATGCAGCTTTCTGATTCCAATGTCTTCCTTTCTCTTGTTTAAAAAGATAGTATTGGTTTTAGTGTATTTTTAGCACATCTTGTAAGATTCTGTCACAATTTGCTTACGTAGATGTTTATATGTGTAAGTAGATTTCTCACCTTCTAAAAATAATTGTCTCCCAAAGTATTTCCAGGAGTGCTAGTAAAAATGGACTATGGTCAACCCAAAATTTCCAGCACATCTTTCTTGCAAACTAAATTTTCTTGATTTCATACATTTAATAATTGTTTTTGATTTTGACTTTATAAATTCTGATCAGTCACATTAATTTCATTAATTTCTCCTTTGAAATCATAGAAATACTGGGAGGCTCAGTGGGAAATGAATAGTAAGTTCTTTGAAATATATGTCAATTCAGAATTTTGATGAAACTGCTACTGAAAATGTGAAATTAAAAAACAAGGGAGAAAATTTTCTATGTACTCTTTTTCATTTTTTTATCACCTCCATATAAGATTGATATTCTACAAGGCACTGAGTTTTATCTAGAAGATGTTTAGTGATAGCTGAGACATCACATCAAGCTAAAACGCTATGTGAAGGCTATCAAAACCGCATGCCAAAAATTCATTAGAAAATAAAAGGTTATAAAAAATCCACTTGCAGTTCTTAGAATGCTTTTCATAAAAGCAAGGCAGATAGGTTGAATGAAAAAAGACTACAAAGCCATAATGAAATAACAATGGGGGAAATGGAAAATGGACACAATCAATAATGTGAATTTTAGTGATTGGGTTTTAGATCAAAAAAGGAAGGTGTCCTGTAAGTCAGTGAAAATTAAATGGCAGCATAATAACCCTCTGGAAATCAATTGGAGGAGGAGACCACTTTTAGTTACAAAAGCCAAGAACATGGCTTAGATCTACATGCTGTTGAGTGAGAATGAGTATCTGAGACTGATAATGTGAGAGCTGGGTGAGTGAAGGTCTTAGGTTGGCAGTTTGAGAAACAGAATTGATTTAAGAATGCTAGAAGGAAATGTAAAGAAGTTCATTGGGAGAAAAAATTGATTAATTTGAATGCTTGATTTTATTATAATGAACAAATATTGCAGGCATAATGTACAAAAAGAGATGGCAATATGAATATGACCAAGGGCACAGTGCTGCAACACAGTATATCTGTAAGTGTTCAAGGCCAGGTTGGATGGATCTAGATACCAAAGTTGGTTCTTTTTATATGAGGGAAATGAAAAACCTTCTATAAATAAACTATTTAATCAAGATTTCTTCTAGAATTATCATAGGAGTTGAATCAGTTGTAAGTACTGCATGTACATAGGTAGCAATTGAGGAAGATCCAGTTTACCGTGTATGTGGTGTGTCTGGAAAATAACATCACGATAATATGTTAGTATCATGATTCAAAGAGCATGTAACACCAAATTAAATACAATTGGTTTGGCATGTGATGCCAAAATTGTTTATAATTGAACAATATGTATGAGATGAGTCTGAGAAGACTGAGAGGGCATCTTATTAATGTTTACATATATCTGAAGGGTGGGTGTCAAGTAGAAGGGGTCAGTTTCTTTTCAGTTGTAGCCTGTGATAGGATGACAGGTAAGGGTCACAAACTGAAACACAGGAAGTTCCACGTCAACATGAGGAAAAACTTCTTTCCTGTGAGGATGACGGAGCCAGGAACATGCTGCCCAGAGAGGATATGGAGTCTCCTTCTCTAGAGACATTCAAACCCCACCTGGATCTGTTCCTGCGTGGCCTGCCCTGGGTGATCCTGCTCTCGCAGCGGGGTTGGACTTGATGATCTCCAGATGTCCCATCCAACATCTACCATTCTATGATGCTATGATGCTATGAGTCTATGATTCTATAATACTTAATTTTCTGTTGCCTTGTTTGATCCAAACTAACTCTGCTTTGCTTTGCTTTGCTTTGCTCTTTCCTTCTCACTACCTCATTCTCCTTGTCCTCCTCTGAGAAGTGTCAAGTGGAAAAAGTAATGTTTCTTTTCTTCCTTCCTGCCACTTAGTGGTAGTCCTACTCTCTATAAAGTGCCGATGAAGTTAGGCAGAAATTGTGGTACCCAGGAGAGATCTGAGTGAGGGCAGGAGTTAAGCTGGAGAAGGTTGGTCTATATCTCAAAGGACATAAGAAAAAGAAACGTAGTAGGTTATTTCTACTGCTTTCACCAGTAGTGATACCCTGCAGAAAAACAGACTGTAGCCTCACAATTTCAGAGTATCTGAGAAACAACATTTTGAAAATAGAACTGATTCATAGTCTTCAGAAAACTCCTTTGTTCTTTGTAAAAAGACTTAATAATATCATGGTATTTTCCCAATATTTGCATGGAGAGAAACAAAATGAAAGTCTATGCATCATGAGCAGTGAGACTACACACATTTCACATACTGCATGTAAGTGTTCTGTGCAAACACAGTAAGTACACTATTTGGACTGGCATAAGATTTGTGAAACAATTGATTCAAGATAGCATTGTATTTTTCCCCACACTTAAGTTTGGAATAGAATAGAATAGAATAGAATAGAATAGAATAGAATAGAATAGAATAGAATAGAATAGAATAGAATAGAAGAGAATAGAATAGAATAGAATAGAATAGAATAGAATAGAATAGAATAGAATAGAATAGAAGAAAAATACCCTGTCTGGGAATTCTTCCCCTGTGACTGTTGCACAGCAGAAAAGCTGGGTAATTCTCTTCAACTGAATAAACATAGGAGGGAGTCTGAGAGCAATTTGTCTCCAGAGCAAATATTGTTACCTAATTCTTTGCACCTGCAATGGTCAGGGAAACGATATTACACCTTCTCCAGATCTTCCTATCCCACTCTTTGGAAAGCAGCCACATAATATCTCACGTCTGCTACAGCATGAATGTTTGCGAGGGCAGGGCTTCAGGCAAGACCCTGCTGGTATGGTTACAGTGCACGCAACAGCCCTGTCTCACGAAACCCACCCTCATCACAACCTCAAGTAACTCTGACACCTCCTGACAGCAGCTCTACTGCCACCAGGTCAGATATTCAGCCAGTACTTCACCAGCTTTGCATGGCCCAGCATTGTGGCAGTTTGCAACAGCATTTATTGACCCAAGCAGGTTAAAGGAAAAAAAAAAAAAAAAGTTTTAATGGTTTTAGTTGCCATAGTTTCTGGTACCATTCTTCTAGCATAGGCATAGAAAAACACACTTTTCCTAATATAACATGACTCGCTGTGGACTAGTTTAAAGACATCCATGCTCATTGCAAGGGGGGTGGATTAGATGACCTTTAGAGGTCCAGTCCAACCCAAACCATTCTATGATTCTATGATTCTATGATCCTCAGTTTTATTACAGCATCAGGACCATGGAGGGTTTAACCCTCTACCAAAGAATCATCCATCTCTCCAGCTGTGCCCTCAGTCTGTGCCTTTGGCATCAGAGACACTCTGGAGATGGGAGTGTGTGGCAGTGCTGGTCCCCCTGAGACTATGGCAGTGGGACACACCAGGAAATGGGGCAAATGGCTCATTTCAGCCACCAGCTGGACCAGGAAGCCAGGGGCATATCTCAGGGTAGAAAAGGGTGAACTTTGGCTCCTTGCACAACAGAGGGAGTCAGGTAGGCATTTGTCTTGCTGCAATGGATGGATGGCCTTCCTTGACTTTTTCTTGGGAAACATAGACCTTAGAGGATTGCAGTGCCTTGTCAATAAAATGTAGAGTGTTCCTACCTCCCACTCTCTTGACACACTGCTCAATGCAGCCACCCACCAAGGAGCAGATCAGAAATGGAGCCAGCAAATCAGAGAAACAATAGCATCACTATCATGGAGGGAGAAGGCTCCCCCCATTTGTGGGATGGGCTTCACACAACTGGGCTGAAAGATAAATGAAAGGATTGATGTCAGATGCAGAGAGGAGCTACCTCCACTCCCATCAATGATGGTCTCCTTGAACAGGGATTTGAGGACAAAGCAAACTGAAGGGAAAAAGAAAAAAATGAGATGTGGATAGTGGTGTCTCCTGTTCCCATCTCAGATATGCTAACACAACAATGGCTGACACCCCAAGATATAGTGTGTGTGTGTGTGTGTGCGCGCATAAATTTGAGTCCATTAGCACTGTTGCTGTTCAGCTAACAGAACATCAAGACAAATAAAAAATAGGGGATAAATTTTGTAATATTTGTAACACTTTAAAACGTTTCTGCTGTAAAAGTAAGTTTTCACTGGAAGAATCTTAGGCAGAAATGTAATTATTTAATAAATGTAATTGCATCACACTTGGAGATTGCATTCAGTCCTAAATCAAAAGGTACTGGTTTTATGCTGCTTTTTGACTGTATTTCCCTTAAATTTTAGTAACTTCTGTGCTTCTTTCTTGCGTATCAAACTGCTCAAGTTATTTGTATTTATCAAAAGCACAGAAAAAATATGCGAGCTTCGTGTTCCACTGGAATGGTTTGTCCTCAGTATATCAAACTGTTAGTATCCTATTTTGTCATTCTGCATTGCACTAGCCATAGAATTCAGCCTTTTAGTCCTGTACAAAACTCAATAATTTACATTTAAAACAACTATCCCAACAACTCTTGTCTGTTTCCCCCCATAAAGCCCCAAATCAACAAGCTGCTGTGGGTTTATCAGGAGATGAGTGAGCCCTGGGCAAGAACCCATAGCTCAACAGGCTAGTATTGAGTTAGTCCCACTCACTCACAGCCTCCAAACTCCTGTACAGGAAAAATATGTGTTTCATCTCCATGGGAAGTTCTCTAGCGTGAGGAACTCACTGCATAATGCACTCACAGAATTAGAATATTTTTGGTTTGGTTTGGGTTTTTTTAATATTCTATACACATGCACAGGGGTCCTGCTGTCTTGCATGGCCCATGTTTTTGATAAGCTATATCAATCATTCTCCTCCATCTATGCCTCAGTAGGCAGATTTAAGACCAGGTGACAACGAAGCAGTTTTGGCTCACTGGGAAATAAACACTAGGGAAAGAAGAGAAGGTTTCATCACAATGTGAAGGCAGAGATCAAATTGTTAGGAAAGAAAAGAAAGAGGAGACAACACTGCAATACAGAGCCCAAATTCAAAGGCATTATGCCAATTTCTGTTAGCTAAGTAGCTGTAAAGACTGCTGAAGAGTTCCTTAAGCTTTCTAAGCATATTAACTGATAATGATTAATAACTGTCCATGAAAATTAACCCTCTACAATAGCACAATTTAATCACTGCAAGTTCAGATTGGCAGAAAAAAATGTTCTGGGTTTTCTATGACTTGACTGAGCTTAGTAAATGAAAACTGGAGATTTGGTTGATATTCCACAAAGCTTTTGGGACATGACGTGATCAGAAAGGAGTAGGACAGTCTTGTGATTGGGTTTCAATTGCAAGACAGTCCCGTGCATTCGAATGGCCGTGTGAACTGTGCTACTTCCAGTTGTGCTGCATCTTTGCTGTGGTGGGTGCTCTTCACTCCCAGATGTGCATAATCCCACTTTGCCTATTTTGTCTGCTTGTCCAGTGTGTGAATGCAGCACCTGCAGTACACAAATAACTCAGGCATGACCCTAAACAAAACTTGACATTTCTTGCTCAAATAAGGGTGATAAATAAGGCTCTCCCCCAAACCCCAATGCATCAGAAAGTGTTTTGCATGTCTCTCTTGCCACACTAACAGACCCAATCAGCCCCAGTAATCTTATCCACCCTGGTAAACCCAGCCATTCATTTCTGCTGAAGACATATTCCCACAGAGGCAGAGAGTAAATAGACCGAGCGTCCCAAGCCAGCATTGTACCAGTGCCCTGAAGGAGCAGTCCCATTAGCAGAGCATCTGTTATATTCAACCCAGACTTCCTAATAGTATCACATCATAAAACCATCATGCATATGGCCCAAATTTAAGGCACAGTTGGCAGTATTTGATACAAGAAAGAAACCAAGGACTAAATTAGTATCCCACGAGGTTGGGTTTTTTTCAAGTTGCAGATGAAGTGCAGAGCCATGTGGAGAAGTCCTCCACACGCCTACTAACCCTTCTCAAACGAAAGATGGGCTGTCTAGGGTTTATGTTCTTTGAAAATACCACTTCATTACCTCCCCTTCTTTGGTTGCTGGGAGAGGTTAACAAAATTACTGAGGGATGAAACATTCTTGAAACATTCTTTCTGGATCATCAAACAGGATTAGTGTATGAATTACTCTGGGTGGTGCAGCACACCTAAAGGAGACAGGGCGGTGGGGCTGCACACCCACCTTGTCCTCTTACGTTAACAAGGGGGGGTCATATGCCAGCACACCTGTCTTGTTGGTCACTGGCTTGAGTTTTGGAGGAGAGAAAAAGGGGAAAAGCAACCAAATGAAAGTGCTCGTTGCTGAGGGCTGCCTGAACTATGGCTTTGCGCTTTGCTGCTCCTCAGCACATACACCAAGTCTGGGTTTTGGCAGATGCTTGGCCAGTGCTGCTCCAACCATGCCGGAAGCATGGAATGCACACAGTTAGAAATCCTCACCAAAGGGGCTTGCCAGAGCTACATACTTTGGGCAAGGTCTCTCTGGGCCTTTACCACCTTGCTGGGGAAGTCTGTGATCCTTGGCAGCAGTCAGAGATGACAATGAAGTGGTTATAACCTTCAGCAGGGAATACCTTGATCTGCCTTCCCCTATGAAAAACAGTTTCCAGCTCTCAACCAGATAAGTACTCTAACTACAGATTTATTTATTTTTTTTTTAGCCCATAAATAAACTGCACAGGATATAAAGGACCATCACATATTACTTTGCACAGGATCCCACCAGCCTTTGCTTTTCCAATGTCTCAGGCTGTCAGGACTGATTCCAGTCTACCAGTGTTTTCAGGGTAGTAGGTTTATTCCTTCTTTCTGTCTAGTATTTGATCTGCTGCCACTAGTGGGTTACAAAAATAGAGCTTTGCACATGCCCATGCATAAGAATAACAATCTTTCATGTAAAATGCATTTTACAACAACACATAGATCACAATATGAAACTGCTGCTACAGATGGTACGGTAAGTTTCTTCTTCTGGGTTAATCTTTCTGATAGTCATGTGAAAACCGAACCAGCAAAAGCCAGAGCCTCCACTGTGTTCAGTCAGCACTGTTACCTATGTATTGAGTCATGGCTGGGTTTGGAGAGTGAGTTTATAAATTCAACACAGGAGGGGTAAAAAAAAAAAATAATAAAAATATCACCATGAAGATGGCCCATACAACTTCCAAGAGAATCAGATCAACCACTTTGGAATTTCAGGGTGAACCTAACATCTCTCAACCAGTACTGTGGGATGTATATGAGAAATGTCCTCCATTCTCAGCTTCTTTTTGCCTGAAAACATTCACCTGTGAACTGAGCAGGCACCCTGTGCTTTGTGCCAAGCATCCACGTCCTCTCACATGTCTCCAAGTATCAACAGGGACATGGGCAACTGAGCCATGTCAAATAGGAAGCAAAAGCAAAACAAATGCAGCTAAGCATCACATTGTGCTCTTTCAACTCATTTAAGTAAATCAACTGATGATTTTAAAACTTTGAATTCTCGTTCAGGGTCAATTCTTTGTCCTTGTGCAAACTGCAAGGTTTGGTTCTCCATACCTTTGTATTTACAGTAACATACCTACTCCACAGTCCAAGCAGCTGAGCACTGAACAACAGGAAAGTGGGAATCACTGGGATTAGGACAGCTATAAAAGATCAGGAAGAAGGAGGCCAGAATCACAAATTATGTCAACCAGAGTTTCCCTGTTGCTTTCAATCACCAACTGGAAAACAGGGACCATAAACCTCATCATGCCCCCCTATTTTCTGTCCACTTTGTGTATTTTTCCACTGTAAATGCTTCAGGACAGGGATTGTCTTTTAAATAAGCGTGCATATCATACAGCACAGAAGATCTCAAACCATGCTCAAGGCTTAAAAGGCTCTACTGCAATAGTAATTATTTGATTTCAAGGGTTTAGTTCAGGTGCACCAGCTCTCCAGTGCTGCCCACTGAGAGAAGACAAATGTTGATTAATCTGTAGCATTTTTAACGGTTTTGTTATTTTTTTAATACATCACTTCTCTTTACCAAATGGTCTAGCAAGTTCCCATGTTGATTACAATTTTTTGAGTGCCCTAGCAGCCCAAAACATTTATGGTCATTGTAATTTAAATCTCTTTGATATAGTCTTCAGAATGTCCTGAAAATAGAAAGTAAAACTAATGGGAAACACAACTGTTCTACAGATTATATGCACGTCTTTAAGAGGTAGTAGCCAGCTAAGCAGAAGGTAAGGGAAAAAAGCAGAGATCAAAATCTAGGTCAGAACAAGTGCTGGACAAGAGCCCAAGCAGTCATGTCCCAGACTCCCACAAGAGAAAGAATGAAGGGAAAAAAAAAAAAAAAAAGAAAAGAAAAGAAAAAAAGAAAAGAAAAGAAAAGAAAAGAAAAGAAAAGAAAAGAAAAGAAAAGAAAAGAAAAGAAAAGAAAA
>WTSP01020658.1:0-40502 GCA_025331215.1 Actenoides lindsayi | reverse complement strand
AAAAGAAAAAGAAAAAGAAAAAGAAAAAGAAAAAGAAAAAGAAAAAGAAAAAGAAAAAGAAAAAGAAAAAGAAAAAAGAAAAAAAGAAAAAAAGAAAAAAAAGAAAAAAGAAAAAAGAAAAAAGAAACAAAGAAACAAACCCTAGACAAAGTAACAGCTGTGACAAACATACCTGCACAGCTGGCACTGCCAAAAGTGTATTCCTTTTTCAAATACTTTAATCTGCTTTCCAGTTTACTTATTTTCTCATAATTATTTAGCATGGTAGCTGTAATTTATGTATTGTGAACCTTCCATGTGAACTCATAGGTAATGAAAGGGAAAAATGAATGGTTTAAGTAACAATATAGCATGGATTACCACAATTCTTAGCCCAGATGGAGAAAAATAGAAAGTAGGACAAATTCTGTTATTATTTTTTGATCTTATAATAATATTTTGATCTACAGAGCCCTTGACATTACTCCTGGGGTACCATGATTAAAGACAACAAAATACTCTCAATTATTGTTTATAAATTATTTGAGAAAGAAGATAATTAAAAAAAAATAAAAAGGAAATGCAAACAACCTAAAGGCTTTTACGTTTTTTTCTTGAAGAGCTTTCAGTTGGGATTAGTCCTTTGAGACATTGTCTTTTGTTTCTTTCCTTTCTCAAAAGCAAATTTAAAGTATAGTATTCTATTTTATCTCTTCAAAGCAGTGCAGACTAGTAAGGATATCATGATATCCTTGACAACTGAGTATAGCCCACAAATAGACAAAGAAATCACTCATGTGTTAGGGCATCTGAATACTTCTTAGTAAATCATAAATATACAGGATTGTTTTTGAAAGGGAAAGCTGTATGCACACAGTCACTGAAAATGAGAATACAGCTAACTGGGTCAGTCCGAAAAAATTCTGGAATTTTTCATAAAAATGTCATTGCTCCTCTTCTAACTTTCAAACCCAATATAGACAAATGAATGACAACACAGCATTCATGAACCACTGTGGTGGTTCATATGGAAGTCACTGATGCAGGTTCTATCCAGATTGCAACTTCCAGTGGGTATTGTAAAAGCTTAGATAAAATGAAAGCTGTCTCTACATGAAATAACTCTCATCTAAATACAGTAGTGAAGGTCACCTTTTTCATTATAACTTTTTATACAAAAGAGGACTAGCACACACCTATTTTTAGTTACTTTAACATCATTATGTTTGCTTTTTAAATTATTTTGGAGGAGGCAAAGGCAGAAAAAAGCAAAGGTCAAGGTGAGAATAGGGTCAAGATTGCTGAGACCAGGGGTTCACCAGCTACTGGAGAGTCCTCTGTGTGTGTGTATGTGTTTATGTGCATGTGTGTTTCTTAGAAATAAGTGTTCAATCTCTCCACTGGCTTTACTAAAGGCAGGAAATTGCAGCAGCCTAGCTTTATTGCATAGAGATGCAAGGAATCCCCTAGCTCAGAAAGTCCGCTGGGTTTTGTCTCTTGTAGACTGGGAAGGAAAAATTCCCTGGGTCCTAAAGCTTTCCATAGCTAGGGTCCCTTAAAACAGAGAAGCATAAAGAATTGATAAGATGAAAATTCAGATGCAGGTCTCTAATCCAGTCTCTGAAAAATCACACCTGTGTCTACTTCCTTAAACTCCAGGTATTTTCTCAGTATTTTCATCCTTTATAAGGTATATCTTTTTCTTTGAATTGATAAACACTTTTAAAATATAAGCATTTTTCATTAAATTTCCAAACAAATTGAACTCATCTTTCTCACTTTACAATCCCAGTTGCTGTATTTTGCAGTCCAACAAGACGATTTATGTATCTTCACTGATAAAAGTCAGTTTCAGTTAAATGTCAAAACTGTAGCATTTAAAACACTTTAACAATTTTGAATTTTTTTTCTGTCAACTCACAAAAAAAGACTCAATCCAGGTTTTCTGAGGAATGTATTGAAATGTGTGTATAATACATGTAGAAAAATACTATATAAAGAATATAGCCTAATAGGTCAAGATCTTGTTTTAGGATGTAGTTTATAATAATCTCTGAAAACCTGTTCATCCTCCTCAAATGAAGCTCCACAGAATATTGCCTTATTTCACATTTAATATAACCACATGTTAACCAGTGAGGTCTAACACTCTGGCTTCATGCCCTGCATATGCCTACTGCTGTGTATTATTACACCTCTGAAACTTTCAGTAATCTTTGGTAATTTTACTATTTGGTACCTTCATGCCTTGGCAACCTCCTAGAGTAAATCTAGTCTTTTGCATTATCTCAACTACTCAGACACAAAAACAGAAACCATGTTGGAAGTGTTATTTTTTACTTCAATGATTTCTGCATCAATGAAAAGAAACTTCAGCTTTGTAGTCATCACCCATTGCAGGATTTCTGTTCCAGTGCATTTCAGTATAAGATTATAATGATGATTCTGTATAAATATATAAAGAAATGATCAAATGAAATGTATCAGAGACTAAGTCATTAAGTAGTCACAGCAATTGGTTGTTCAGCATGACATTTAACAGTTTACATCTGCTTAGTACTGTTATAGCTATTAAGATGAGATTGGCTATTATTAAAGACTGTTCAATAGTTATGATGATATTAGGAAATTAATTTCATTCATATCTGTTACCCCCGAGAGTATTGGTTTTTGTCTGAGCAGATTGCCTATCAGCTTCAGCAGTATAACAAACTCAATAAGCAAGATGATTTTATAAGCAGAACTGAGTCAATGGTGACTTTAAACAACAACAGTGACAGGAAGCAGAATTTGCCTAACTCTTTGGTCTATACTTTTATCTCAGGCAAATTTCATTTCCATTACTGAGTTTAACTAGCAATAACATTGTCTTCCAAGGATCTCCTGAGTTTTTTCATGAGACTGTAGAAGCTTGATAGCTATACTACACCAAAGATACTAAGTATACCAAATTATTTTGGTTTATTTTGTTTGGTCTTTTTCTCAAATTTAGACATCTAAATCAACAGTCTTAAGATGAAGACCTGGTCAGTAGTGAATCAAGTCACATTTTGTCCTTTGCTGCAGTGTGCCTTTTTGATTTGAGATGCTATGAAAGAGTTAAATATTTTCCTTCCTTGAAAAATGCATCAGAGTGGCATATTTATTTAATATATTTGCTGTTTCGCAATATGGTACTCATTTCTCACTTATATTCCAACTTCATTTACTATCATTCCAAATAAAGGAAATATAAAACAAGAGGAAACAAAGCCAAATTTCAAGAGAGACCGCAAAAACTTCTACAAAGAAGTAAGCTGAATTGTCATCCAAAAATTAATAGAAGGCAAGATGGAAACAAAAGAAAATAAACATGACAACCTAATATGAACTTATATTAAAGACCCCAGTGCCTAGAACTTGATGTAAAACATGTGCATATCAATCAGTCTTCCTCTCAAAATTTGCTTTAAAAAGTTTTGTAGTTGCTCAGCTTTTTAATGTAGAATTCAGATAACCAGAGCTCTGTAGGTACCTTATTCCCAATAGGCTGCTTTTCCACCACAGCAAAATAATGACTAAGAAGTCATGAATTTCTTTTCTATGTGGCATCCAGGTATATAAAAATGCATCCAATATTCTGTGCCGCAGTATCGCTAAAACTACCTAAGTCCAAAATTCAGATCCCTAACAGTTTTTTCTCCCAAGATTTTGTCCATGGAAGTGACCACACTGGAGCAGGTACCCACTACAGACTGTAGAGGACCCCACAACAGGGTAGATGGATATTCCCAAAGGAAATGTGGCCTGTGGAGAGCCCATGCTGGAATATATTTTTCTGAAGGACTGCAGACCTTGGAGACTCCACGTCAATGCAGAGGAAAACTGTTGAAAGAATTTGAACTTGGGAAAAGAGGAAGGAAAAAAGTTGGTTTAATGTTTGTCTCTCTGTTACTTGCTACCCTAATTCATAACTAAATAATTACCATTAAATACTTAGTTTTTGTTGGCAATAAATTAAATTAATTTTCTCCAAGTCAAACCTGGTTTTCCCATGATGATAACTCAAAAACAATTTCCCAATATTTATCTCAACCCATGAGCTTTTTATCCTGTTTTATCCCCTGCCCACTGAGAAGGGTAGAGGTTTGGCTGTAAACCAAGACTAACTCACCATGTGTGTCACACTAAGACTTGTTTTCCCCATTATATCCATTTATGTTTATCTGAGTTGGATTTCATTTGACATTTTATTGCCGAGATACTCTGGCCTCTATGTCCTTCTGAAATTCCTTTTCCTAAATGCTTTAAATAATGTTGGATCGTCACCATTCACGTCATTTTATCACCATACACCTAATTCCCCTTCGTTATGTCATTTCTTAATATGTTCAAAAAATGTGTAGACGTGACACTTCAGGACATGGTTTAATGGTCATGATAATGCTAGATAGATGGTTGGACTTGATGATCTTGGAGGTCTTTTGCAACTTTAATGATTCTGTGATTCTACGTCAAACCAAATGAGTTGCAGGACAGACCTCTGCACAACTGCTCTGATGACCATCCTGCATTGCAAGAAATGACCTTTTACTGTTAATCCTTGAATTCCTTTTTTTTTAACAAAAAAATTATTGTATGTTAGGGTCTTCCATCTTATCCCATGATACTCAATGTCCTTACAGCCTACATGGAAACCTGTGTTAAAATTTCATAGGAAATTAAAATAGACTATATTTTTTTCTACCACTTTAATCCTTATGTTTCTTGACGTCTTCAAAGAATACTTTCTACTGAAGCCATGATGATCCTTCTCAAAAATAATTAAAATTATCCAAGCCATATAGTTTTGTTATTAATTTTCCCACTGGAGATCTTAATTTAAAGGACTGAGCACATCTGAAACTTTCTAGGCATTGGTATCTCATCTCCCATCTTTTTGTCTTCAGGTATTATAAAGTTTTAAGGGAGAAATTATACACTACTAGTAGTAATGCATTCATTTAATCTGGGAGTTCTTGCGGAACTCGAAAGGTAATACCATCTGAGCCTGGTAATTTGTTAGTGTACTTTATGTATATTTGTAGTATAACCTCTTCCACAGTTCTTTTCACAGATACTCAGTGATACAGTGATTAGAGCACTTTACAATCTGGGAAGTGCCAAGGTCTGGCACGACGCAGACTGGGAATCCCATGTTGAGTTCTGGTCCAGAAGCTTTTCCCCTGCCTATGTGGGCACAATGCAGGAAATTTTTCTGAAAACACCACCACAGATTGGAAAAAAATGCTGTTCTGAACAAAGACCTTAGTTCTTCCTTTAATTCAGTATATTAGTGGTGTCCCTGTTTGTGGGATACCTGGCTTTCATTCCATCATTTGCTTGTCAGGGTTAAAACCCAAATGTCAAATATTTCAAAACCTATGTTTTAAGTATTTGAGAAGAGACTCTTAAGCCTCCTGCTGAAACTACTAGACTTAACAGAACAACTAAATATTCATTGGGCAAAAGACTCTATGATCCTAGTGATTAGGGTATTCATGTGACAGGGGAGATGTGAGCTCCTGACATTCTAAGAAATATTTACATAATTTGGTATGAAGTATTCACTGGAGCAGAAATAGCAAGTTGCCTAATAACTTACCTATAGAATCATAATTTTCTTGCCTTTGAGCTCAATTAATTTTTAATTGTGCATCACAAAGAGTAACAGCATCAAGTGGAGGAATTGTCTTCATAGAATGTCCTAGCATTTTAAGCATTTACCTAATGTTAGTTTTCAAAGTCCCTCAAAAATGAAAGAGATTTAAACCTGTTGCTCAGACTTTCTCAAGATACAGTACAAAGGCAGAACACTGCTATCTTCACTACTTTTTTTTCCTCTGGTCATGCTTTTTTGAAAAAGCCATACTTTGTTAACACTTTGTGGGAGGAGGTTCAGCGTTTTGAATAACAGATGAAAGAGGCCATTACAATATCTGAGAGGACTACAGATTATTTCTAGCTTTCCTTATGCCTTGGTTCCTGGCTAAACCTGGTGGTTTCCCATCTTCTTTGTTTCTACCATTTCTGGTACAAAATCTATGTTTCTGCTCATTTTATCCAGAAGGCATTTTAGAATATTTAGGAATCTGGGGAAATAGGACCATCTCAAGATTTGTAAATGACAGCACTGCTCTAGGTGGAACATGACAAATGTCTTTGTGCTTTGTGGTGTTTCATTTTGGCTGCTCTGCGTGCTGTTATGAGGCTGCTACTTGCAGCAACAGGCAGCAGATGCAATGGAAAGCCTCACAAAAAAAGAAATTCACAAGCTAACAAAAATGGCCTTGAAGTAGGGATATTATCAAATATGTTTCCAGTCAGAAAATACCAACATTGTAACAGTAATCTGCAAAATGAAACTTTTCAATCAAAGGGAAGAAATGTCAACATTTCAACTTTTCAGCCCAATGTAGACTAGAACAAAGTTTGGAAAATCTGTTGTCACTATCACAGCTCACCTGTTCTCAAAATTATAAGTCTAATATATTCATGACAAAGGAGAGAAAAATTAAGTGGAAGCAGTTATGTGGCTTTTGGGTCTGAAATTCTGTAGTTCTGTCCTTCTGCATTATCTGCACTGCCAAATATGAATCAAAAAATTTGACTTAGGCTTATTCATTGGCTGTTTGTTTGGTGTTTTTTAACAGGAGCTGGTGTAATTCCCTTTCACAGGACAGGCTTTTCTCACACCAGGGGTTCATCAATGATATCAAACTCAGAGTCCTGCTATGCTGTAAACATAAGCTGAAGACTTCACTGTGATTTGAGATACTTGGATGAATTACATTAACAAAGAAGAGGGAATTAAGAAGCTGGCTGAGTAGAGAAAGCGAGCCTGTTCGTGTGCCACTTGAAGTATTTACACTCATGTATTAATTGCCTTGTCTGGCAAGTGCTGTTCACCTAGATGAGCTGTTATCTAGACACCTGTAACCTGCTTGTTGCAGTGATGTCTAGGCAGAGTCCTTCTCCTAGGTGTCAAGATTATGAGCTTCTGCTTTTATTATCATGATTTTGCATTCGGCCTTATGTTTAGTCACAGGTAAATTAATATAGTACTCTCTAATATGTCTACTGCTTATTTCCAACTGTGCTCTCTCACTGTCAAAGCAGGGTGCCATCTGCCAAAGTAAGAAAGTAGTGGCACATCTCCAACAGTACAGGAACGGGACAGAAACAGAAAATCTGTTTATCACAACAGACAGCATGTATAGTTATTTTACCTTTCAGGGTAAAACACCATCTCAAATGCTTATTTCTGAAGAGGAAAGAATTAGTCAGAATAGCAGGCTTATGCAGATAAGACTTGGAAGGTCATTCCTTTTTTACTGTAACAAAGATGAGAAGCTTGATCAGTCTTCTAACCTCACATCTTCAATAAATAATTATCTTCAATAACGTTAAGCACAAGACAAAAGGGGAAAAAAAACCAAACAAAACAGAACAAAACACAAGAGGTTTCATCTGAGATTTTGTGAAGAGAAAGGTTCAATGGCTATAAATCATTTTGCTCTGGGATTCACTTTTCCCTGCAAGATACTGAGCAAGGAATCTAACACATAACTCAAAAGACCTCAACCCAAAAAATGAGATTTGAACTGTTCTTTGACCCATAATTTCAAATTTTCAATCTTGAAAATTACTGTTCTCTCTCAGGCTACATTCCAGCACATTTTGTATTTTAAGCATAACTTTTCCATTTGTTCACATACTTCTGAAAGCAATGAGCAGCCCAGCATCTGATTCATGCCCAAGCCTGTGCAGAGTTTCCAAAGGAGGATTTCTACTGCCTTATCTGCCCAAGGAACCCCACATTGAAACTATTGTAAGCCCATGCACAAAATGTGCTTATCAGTTCCTGTATTTCCCAGAAAATGTAGTAGTGGCTTCATTTCCAGGACAAACGCACTGACACGATGGGGATTTTTTTCATGCAGCAGATTAAGAGCCAGCAGAACTTTGGAAGGTCTGTGATCTGTTCTCTCCTCTGCTTAACAGCACTTAAGTCCGCACTTCTCGTGTTTTTGGCACGTTGATTAGCCAACAGATTCAAGGCTGCTTGAAGGGAGGGAAGGAAGCATCAGTGGTGCCAGATGAAAAGCCTTGCAGTGTACAGAGAATGAATTGATAATTCGCTGGGCTGGAAAGAGAACATGAAAACAAGGACATCTCTAATAGAAAGGCTGGGAACATCTTCTGGGAAGACAGGAAAACTTCATCTTCACTTCCAAGGTCTGTTTATATATTTTTCCCAGTTTTGATTTCATGCAAAATTAATAATGTCCTAGCAGCAGGGAATGGGACCTCAGTCAGTTTCTGCGCAAAGTCACCAATGAGTGCTATAAGCACCAGGCTACCAGACTGCTCTGTCTAGTGGGAATTTAAATGACCTTTGAGAGAACTAGGGTAATCCTCCCTCTTAAAGGTTGTATTAGGCCCACTAATGTCTTCAGTTATTAATATAAATAAACACCATCAGCACGAATTATTCTACCCCCCACTCCCTTTATCAAGTCTTAACAACAGTATTATCCGTATTTATCTTCTCCAGACTTTCTTTTTCCAAGTCACTCTAGCAGAATCTACAGAAGGTTCACAGAGAAGACACAGCTGGTATCTCAGCTGCCTGATTCCTAAATAGACTGAGCCAAAGACAGAGCAGCCTGCCAGCTCTCCGGAGCCAGAACTGCCTTCCTGTTCACAATCAGATTTATGCAACTATCCTGGCACTGGTCTAAAAATACCTGGATTTAGTCAGGAGAGGCAGAAAAGCATAGAGGGCTCATACCCTGCTCTTTCATCTCATTATACTCCCCTGTGTCTTGTGTCTTAGCTGGAGCCCTGCACTTAAGCAGGGGCTATGTTATTCCTTGGGCACGGGCTTATTTTCTGACAGAAAAACCCCAAACCTGAACAACCCAACAAAACCACAGGTGCTCTGTCAGAGAGGAATAATCTCACTATTTGCTTATTACTCACAAGTATACTCTGGGCTTGTAACTGCAGTCAGTTGAGAGGGATCAATGAACTGATACACGGTAGGAAACATTCTGTGCTTGTGTTTCCTGAGAGATAATCAATAGTGCCAGATAGAAATACTGAGACATGTACAGAAACTAAACTACGTCTCCTAGGAGATGAATGGCTCATTATATCTCTGATCAGTCATAAATAATGTTAGTAAATAGACTGATAATTAGATTTAAATTATTTATTTTTGAGCCTTATAAGCAATCAGACTTCAATATTCCTGTCTTTCTTTGAAATTTTTTTTGTTGACTGTCTGAGGAAAAACATGAAATCTGTTCCACAGCATGATCCAAGGTCCTTATTGTTGGTCTTCATATAAGCTGTAGGTTAAGAACTTAAGTAGGTTACCTTTTGACTTGGACTATGTGCTTTACATATTGTAATTAATCTGCAAGTTTATGTCTTTTGCTGAATTTACAGGCATGAAATTCTATGGGTTGTATCAGATAGTAATCTTTCTTTTTGCCAAAGAAACTAAGTTATGTTTATTTACTTTATCTCCACAAGTTAGGCTTATATCCAAACTGTAAACCTGGATATTAGACTCACCAGTCTCTAGAAGAGGTGACCAGGAATGAGAAACAACATCTCTGTCTCTCCCTTGCTGGAAGGCTTATAAGTGGAGACGGTAATGGGCAACACTGCAAGCAGCTCCAAAAAAATACTTATGCACTTAGGAATTTATTTCCAAGCTACAGGTCAAGAAAAATCTCTGGCCAAATGTTATAAGCTGCAGACATCTACAATTCCACAGGTGAATTTGGTAAGTTTTACAAAGGTACATTTGAAGTTCACTATCTGGTCATCACTCTATAAAAATTTACTAAGGAAGCCAATATTTTAAGTAATTCCAAACACACAAAAATCAATTAATTCTTCATAAAGCACTAGGAGTACACAAATCTGAGGAGGTTGTGGGGGACATTTCTTTTACAGAGCACGTAATTACTCATTAGATCTAAAAATTATACTATATAAATACACAACTGTGTGATCAATCTGGACATTAATTATTACCATACAGCAGGTAAGGGAGGACCTGTGATGAAATGAATATTTTTAAAGTTAACGTGTCCCAAAACAACTCCTCAGGGACTTAAATTTAGGGGTTGCCACAGATGTCCCTTCACAATGACACTGAAATCCATTTCTATGTAACACATCTTCCAGCACGTGTTATTTGTCTGCCTACCATGAGTAAGGAAACCCTTCTATTTAACATGGGCTGCCTCTCTAATATTTACGGCTATCATGATGATGTGGTAGAAGATTCCACAAACTCCAATTTATATGGCAAATGACAGCTTTGCCTTTTCTGGACCTAACAACTATCTTTAAATAAAGAAAAAGTTAAGTTCACACCTTTGTCATCTGGGTTCACCATTGGGTCTTGCCCTGAACGCAATTTTCTCTTCTGTGACCAAAGTAACATTATCTTTGCATCACAGGTTGTGGTCATTCCCTTGGAGTAGACCTATAGAGGCAGTTTGCATAATCATCTGGATTTCTTTTGCTAGATAGAACACAGAAATCAGCATGCATTTCTGTAAGATATATTGAAGAGTTTCCTGCTGTTCTATGAAGTAGTTCTGTGAAGACTTATTATTGCCAGAGCACCATGAGCGAATACAAAGCCTTGCAAACACATACAGAGACATAGTGCCTGCTGAGAGAATTTACAGTGTGGTTCAGCCAAGTGATAAGAAATCAGGTATAAGAACTCATGTTCTGTACACGAGGAAAAACTCAACTTTTTAACGTCACATTACAGTTCTGCCCATCTTTTTCATTTACCTTCTACTATTATTCTTTTCCTTTAAGAAGATGATGAAATCTTATGCAGAAGAGAGACTCATATATTTACATCAGGCAATAAAATCCACCTCCCCTTTCCTCCCATATTGTAGATTTCCTGCCCTCTCTAGAGAAAAGGACTGTGAGAAGATACTTGCATTACTCATACAATACTTACTTGTTTCCTTGAGGAAACGAGGCTTATCATGAGCAATCAGCATGGATTCAACAAGAGGAAGTCAAGCTGGACAAATCTGACAGCTTTTTATGATGGCACCACTAGATGGGTAGACAAGGGGAATATAGTGGATATTGTCTACCTTGACTTCAGCAGAGCTTTTGACACTTTCTTTCATGGCATCCTCACAGCCAAGCTTAGGAAGTGTGGATTGGATCATTGAGTGGTGAGATGGATTGGGAACTGGATGAAGAAAGGAGGTCAGAGAGTTGTGGTCAGTGGGGCAGTATCCAGTTGGAGGGGTCATTGCTGGGTCCAGCCCTATTCAATATATTAATTGATGATCTGGATAAAGGGATAGAATGTACTCTCAGCCAGTTTGCTGATACAAAAGTGGGAGGACTGGCTGACACGCCAGAAGGCTGTGCTGCTATCCAGTGTGACCTGGACAGGCTGGAGAGCTGGGCAGGGAGAAATCTACTGAAATTCAGCAAGGGCAAGTGTAAAGTGCTGCATCTGAGGAAGAGTAACCCCATGTATCAGTACAGGTTGGGGGCTTATCTGTTGGAGGGCAGCTCTGGGGAAAAGGATCTGGCAGTCCTAGTGGACAACAGGATGACCATAAGTCAACAGAGAGTCCTTGTGGCCAAGAAAGCTAATGGCATCCTGGGATGCATTAGGAAGAGCGTGGCCAATAGCTCAAGGGAGATTCTCCTCTCCCTCTACTCTCTGCTGGTGAGGCCCCACCTGTAGTACTGTGTCCAGTTCTGGGCTTCCAGGTTCAAGAAGGACAAAACTACTGGAGAGGGTCTAGAGCAGGGCCACTAAGATGATTAAGGGCCTGATGCACCTACCGTATAAGGAAAGGCAGAGAGAGCTGCATTTGTTTAGCTTGGAGAAGAGGAGGCTGAGCAGGGATCTTATCAGTGCTTATAAATATCTGAAGGGTGGGTGTCAGGAAGATAAGGCAAGGCTTATAAGATATAAGATAAGGCCCAGTGGTGTCCAGTGACAGGACAAGGAATAACGGCCATAAACTGGAAAACAGGAGGTTCAACCTCAGCATGAAGAAATACTTCTTCACTGTGAGGGTAACAGAGCACTGGAACAGGTTGCCCAGAGAGGCAGTAGAATCTTCATCTCTGGAGACTTTCAAAAGCTGCCTGGACTTGTTCCTGTGTGATCTACTCTAGGCGATCCTACTCTGGTGGAAGTGTTGGACTAGATTATCTATAGAGGTGCCTTCCAAGCCCTACCATTCTGTGATTCTGTTACTCTGTTCATGATTTAGCCTGATTTCCATGTAGTACCATTTTCAAAGCTTTCATTTTGAAAGCTCTACAGAATTGTGCCCTGCACATCCTGCATCATCTGTTCCATTCTTGTTGCATACATAAACTCTTCAGATCTGTAAGGAAATGAATACAATTTAAGATAGAGAGTTGCAGAGCCATTTCCTAAAAGCTGAGAGATGAATGCAAGATTTCAGTTCTGATTAGAAAAGTTTGCTGGTTAATATCCATGATTGATTGGCTCTGCTCTCAATGTATGTTTTAGCTTTAAGGAGAATCAAGTGATCCAGCCAAGCAATACAATTGGGGGGCACTAACTGAATAAAAAAATGCAGTCTGCCTTTTTCAATTTTTCAGCTATCAAATTCTCTTACAGTGACGTAAGTAATTTGCCTGAAGTGAACTAAACTGCATAGAGTATAAAATACGGAGCTATTTGGTTCATATGATAGAATCAATCTCTTTTTTTCAAGCATGGGCCCTAATCTATATTTACTAGTTTGAACCACCTCTAGACATTTATTTACACTCTGAAAAATGAGGTCTCAGTGAGTAAGTGTGGGAGTTCAGTCTTGCCAGGTGAAGCTCCCAACTCATACTCCAAATTCACACTTTTATTAGCCTATAACTTCAATTAATTCAATTACCTCTGAGAAAAACCTTGCAGCATCAACCTACACAAATTAACATGACACTGAGCAGTGTCTGATGATAGGTACTGCAATGTTTGTTGTACATCCTCTGTAGTAAGCCCAAAGTACCTAAACCCAGGAATTTCATCTGTATTTCAGGCTCAGTGTTTCCACCAACAAGAGGAGTACATTACTGAGCTGCGTCAAATAACACAGCTTGAACTCTCTCTAAAAACGAAAGCTCTAAATGTGGAAGCTGAAAGGCAAAGTTAATGAGCTCAGACTCAGTGAAGCTCTATACTACTTTTCAGAACCAATCTATTACATTCACAGACTGTACTCTCTACATAGACCCAGTGACTATCTTGGAATCACTTTGGGTACCTCTAAGTGACTGTACAGTGTTGATGTGCACTGTTGGCAGGCAAGAATCATCCTCCTATTTCCAGCTTGGTCAATATCAGCTGATGAAGAAATTGGGAACTCAAGGCAAGAACAAGAGATGTCAGTGGGATCGTGACAGCATAATCTGCTCCACTGGGAACTTTCCGAAGTCCTCTTGGCTGTCCATGTGAAGCTTATTTATGGAGAACTATAGGAAGAGTTGTTATGACACCCACAGTCCCCCTTTGTTCTTTGAGCCAATTTGGTGTGCATAGCATAAGGCTTTAAAGAACAGAAGACCACATTTTCTTCTTGTGCTGTTTTTCAGATGTGCAATTATAGTTATTTCAATGAAGTAGTTCCTGGCTGATATCTGTGTAGGTAAAAGAGAGAAGCAGTCTTGCCAAATGGCAAGAACACTGAAAATTTTCAAGGAGTGGATTGTTTTATTGCCTGATCAAAGATTTGTACCCTTGTACAAATCTTATTTCAATTTTACAGAAAGGGAATCACAACTTTTTATAATATGCTGTGAGGCATTCTGATGAAAATAGCTCTTTAAGAGCTAAGTGGCATTGCTGTGGTATTACAAGTGGACCACATGCAGAAACAAATCCTATTCTCTTGAATTTAAAAGATTGTATTCTATCACTTTGTTTTTCTGTCTCCTCATACTAGTTATATTGTATGATTTGCTTATTACAACAGTAACGCCATGCTGAGATTGTTTCCTGCAGAAATACTTCCCTGTTCAGAATACATCCAAAATATTTAAAGATATTCGGGTAACTATCTCACTGTCTGCTTTCTCTATAGGAATAGCTTATCACTGTGGCACGTGAAATCCAGCCTTTGTCACTGTATATTGCTACTTATATCCGAGTTCCTACTTTCAATGCAGAGCTGAAGCCCTAAAACACCTGAAAGAGGGTTTTCTCATGGTTATTGTAGAGCAAATAAAAAATAATTAATTGGAAAGCAGCTATTAGGAGATCATCAGATTATCTTTACCTTCAAAGAAGTTCAGAAAAATTAAATTATTTTATTTGGGTCTAATCTGGATAAAACAGAACTCCTTATTGGAATAGTTAAGGGCACTCACTGAATACAAGTAGCATAATGGAATCACAGAATTGTCCCAGTTGGAAAAGACCTCTAAGATCACCATGTCCAACCATCAACACTCTTCCCCCCAAAAAACCCCCAAAGGAAATCAGACCAAACCAAAAACCAAAAGAACAAACAAACAAAAAAAACCCAAACCCAAAGCCCCCCAAAAAAACAAACAAAGACCTCAAACAGAAACCTAAATCAAACAAACATAAAACAAACAACACCTCACCGTCCTACTAGAGCATGTCCTGAAGTGACATTTTTTAATACCTCAAGGGATGGTGACTCCGCCACCACCCTGGGCAGTTCCTGACTAGTCTTTCAGTAAAGAAACTATTTCTAATATCCAGTCTAACCCTCCCCTGGTGCAACTTCAGGCCATTTCCTCTAGTCCTGTTGTTAACTACTTGAGAGAACAAGCTGCACCCACCTCACTACAACCTACTTTCAGGTAGTTATAGAGAGCAAGAAGTTTTCCCCTCAGCCTCTTCTTCAAACTAAACAATCCCAATTTCCTTATAGGATTTGTTCTCCAGACCCTTCACCAGCTTGGTTGGTGAAGGGTCTATTTTCCTCTAGAACCAGAAACTGCAAAAATGGGATCTCTGCTCTCCATTAGTAGATGCATCATTCAAAGCATTTCATCAGTTTCAAATTTGTGTCTATTAAAACTTCAACAGTTCTGTTTTTCCTGCCAAAAGACTGTAATCTTTTTATTTCCCCCCCCCTTGCTTTTCTCTCTCTTTCTCATTTGATGTGCCATCACATTGGAAATGGAATGATTCTATTCAGGGGCTGGATTAATGGCCATGCATACAAAAAGGAGAAACAAAGCCTTCTCCCTAAATAAACAGGAAGATCTGAAACCATCTGCACATTCAAATCCCAGAGAAGCACAACAGCAGCAAATGAAGGCTAATCTAATAAGAACAATATTGATTCTTGGGTATTATTTCTATTATTATTAGATTAAAATTTGCGAAGAACTCTTCTCTTAACATTTCCCTGAAGTAGTAAAAACAATGATCCCATTACACTGGAACTCAAGCTTTAAAGAATTTGAAATTCATCTGGAGCTGTTCCCATGAGAATATAAAAATCCATTTACTTCACATCCTCTTAAATCCTCTTAGTGCCTTAACAGCTTAGTGTGTAAGGGGGAAGCAACAGTTTTTATTTTAATTGAACTGGATGTTAGTTTTCTCATCTAGGTTTGATGAAGTGGTGAGAGGTTTCATTCAATTGTAGCCACTCCCTTAATGGTTTGACAAGTGCAGGGAAGGACACTTTATGTTTTATGAATGCTACATTTTCCACTCTCTGAAATGAAGCTTTGGGAACTATATTAACAACGGCTTTGTCACAGTGATTATTTTGTCAGGGGAGAATTTTTGTATGGATTAGCAGAGTGGCTCGGTTCGGAGAATGCCTGGTCTACAGGCACAGCTTTCCCACTGGCACAGGGAAGACAGAAACATTGGAAAAGTGTAGATGGTATCCCTGGAAATGCTTATAAAATGAGCTGTGCCTAGCTGTCTTGTGTCTCCGTTGGTAGGCCAAGCTTAAGCTCTGTAAATCTGAGGCTAGTGTTAGCTGATGGATGTGCTCAATTGCTAGAGTTTCACACTTGATCGTGAAAGATTCACTGGACACAAGGACCAGTGCTCTTCAGGTTCCCATCTGGAAGGAATGCAGAACACTTATTACTCTGATTTTCTGAATAATCTAAAATCCATGAAAAACAGAAGAATGATGTCCCCCAGTGTCGCATTTAGACTCAATGTCTGCTTCTAGCATCACCTTGTCAAGAAACATCCAAGTACCTCATATTACCAGGGTGTATTGGAAAGAGATGTTTAAATCAATAGGGCTATTTAGGACTTCTGTGAATGAAAGATAAAGTACACCTGCATGAATATAAGGACATTCATATGCAGCCTTTTTGCTCCTATTGAAAGGGAAAAACAGGTACAATACAGAGAGAGGGTACATCTCAGTTTTATTTATTTTTTTTTTAATTTATTAAAAAAGAAAGGTAACAAAAGAAGGAAAATAAACCCTCTTAAGAGTTCAGGTAAGCCACAAAACAGTGTCAGCCCCCAGAAACCAATTAATTGAAAATTGGATGACCTTTAGATTCCCCGCAGATTGCTAAGAAAGTCTGGCTTACTGCCATGATTATGAGTCACTCCAGTCCTATTGGTATAATTACTGTTACCACCAGACAAATCATCTCAAACCTTTTACTGATCTCTTGCCTGAAACAATAATCCTCTAGCCGCCCACCACCAGCAGATTTTGAGATGTGTATCACCAGCCTCCAGCTTTCATCTAAATTGGCTCTTTAGTTTGACATCTGACTACAGCCTTCTCACCATCCCCTGGAGAACCAGTAATGATAGGCAATTTAAACTCCAGCAGATAAATTACTTTTAACCAGATGAATTTTCAGCATTGTCATGACTCACAGAAATGAAGACTCAGCATTTCTGCAGGGAGATGTTGGCTATGGAAACTTTTGCTCTAGGACATTTGCTATCCCAGTTGAGTTTCCATTTGGCAAGACTGAAGGACTGGCAAGTTCACCCTCACAGTACCACTGTGCATATCCACCAGCTGCCCTTTCCCACAGGTAGAAATGCATGTAATCACTGAGTCCATGGCTGAACAAGGTGTATTGGTTCTAGGAATGGTTGCTTTTCCCAGAAGTAAAAAATAATCTGTCTAAACAAGCAGACTTGGGAAAAAAAAAAAAAAAGTATAATGGTTGCTAGGCATCTCCAATGATTATTCAGTGGCCTAAAATGTCTCTGTATGTTCACTTAAATTGTAAACTCACTTGGCCCTACCTTTGGGTTACAATTAATGAGGGACAATTGTAAAAATAAAAAATGTTTAAATCTAATAGTGAATTTCTGACACTGAAGTATTGTGACAGATATGAAACTTTTCCCTTGCCTCTCAAATGCATCTTGTAGGAAGTAGAAAAGCACGGGACATGAGAAGTATCTCATCCTTCCTCCTTACCTCTCCCAGGAAAAATCTGCCCAAAACTAAGGATTTCCAAGGTGCCAGACTGCCCTACTTAATGGCTCATTAACTATCAGTTGTTTTTGGAGGAATGGGTCGGAACTTGAATATTACAAAATTAATACAGTAAATTTTTGTACTAGATCCAAATTTGACATTATACCTGCATTATGTCTGAACCATTGCCAGTCTTATACACTGGTGAAAAGGGAACACAGTGGTCAGAAGTACTCTATGCCACAGGATACAAAACCATCTTTATCTCATGCAGAATGTAGGGACCAAATTTCTATCCCATTGCATCAGTGGACTTTCAATGATCTCAATTTCAGCATGCTTCTGGCCTTTGCAGTTTAAGGACTTAGTTCTTAATTTGGAGCATGCAAAATAATAATAACGAAAAATTCCATGCCTTTAGGGTTTTGTTCATAAGAGGCAGAAAAATCTTATTTATTAGAGACTTGGAGATAAATCTTAGTGAAACATTACCCCGGGTTCTGGTAAACAAATCACAAAGCCAGCAAAACCTGACCATTTACATTAATGAAAATGGTTTTATTTTAATTTTCAAACAGAAAGAAATAAAATCAGAGCAAACAAAGCTTGGTTTTTTTGTCTGTTTAGAACCTCTCCGATTGAGAAACAAATAAACCCAAAACTCTCAAGGCTGAGACATGTGCAATTTATTCTGCTTCTTTAACCACAAAGGGATCCTTTTCTGCCTTTGGGCTTGAAAACCCCCTGGTCATGAGTCTCAGCACATCTTCTTCAGTCTTGACATTTTCCAGTTTTGTCTGAGGAACTAGAGCATGGTAAAGTCATTTAAGGATTGCACTAGAAAACCAGGTAAATGGGTAGCTTCATTTGTTCTCTTCTAAATTGACAGACACTTCAAGCACTTCAAAGCAGACAGCACTGTTGCCTAATAGTTACGTCTGATATTCTGGTTGTATCTGCTTATTATTTATTTCTTTTCCTCCAGCAATGTCACCTACCTTATGTTCTATCTCAAATTCACATGCATTCACAGCTTTGAAGAAGGACTCAGTGGTTGGTTCAGGGTTTTTTTTTTTGGAGGAAAGGGGATCACATCCTCTGAATTTTCTTATTTATAGATGTACACACACATTCATGTACAACCACATACAAGCACATCCACATTCAATTTAAAATAGGAACTGGAAGTATAAATTGTTTATCTTAACTTAATCTAAGAATAGTTCACGTAATTATCCATAGCAAGCGTTCTCTGGAAATCACATGAAGAATAAAGAATCTATCTAAAATTAACTACTTTATATAGTAACTTTTACATTTTATTCAGACGAAACTAAACAAAAAACTGATCCATTTTGATATAGTGAAAAATATATGCAGCGTCAATAAAATTTTAAAAAACCAACACCACCAGAGAACCTGAGTCTCTTTATTCAATGATTTCAGTGAAAAATTCAGGACTAATTTCCCAACTGTGCAAACAATATATGACCAAGATCCAAAATGAGCATCTAGTACATACAGCATCTACTTTGCTGTTGGATTTCTTATGGTAATGTGAACAATGCCATTTGTAAACACTGCTGTCTGGGGCATGTTTTTTTGAAGCATGAATCAAATGAGCCACATCAGCAAATGAGTTATATGAGGGCAGGGGGGAGGTAATTCACCTGTTCCCCTACCCGGTGATGTGCTCTAGACAGAAAAAGCTGCTGGGGTAGGAATGTCTATGAACAGAACACACAAAATTGTCTAAGGATTTTCCCCCAAACAGCTAACCCTAAAAGGGAAGACAATCATCAGCCAGATTAAGCAGAAATTAAAACAGGAAATTATGACAAGACTTTTAAAAAAAATGAGGAATCATCTTGAAAAGAAGAATTAAAGGTGAAGCAGCCTGTCCCAGCTTGCAGGGTGCAGCACGTAGGAACCCCACTTTAACCTGAAGATGTGACCCTATGGGGCTTTCTCACTGCTTGGAAATTTATAGATATTCATTAACATTCTGTAAGTAACTAGGATTGTTGTTTAGCTGCTGTATTGCTGATATTGATGTCAGCTGTATAATTTACTGATTGTCTGTTAATCATGTGTTGTTAATCAGTCAATAAACCACTTTGATCCTGATTTGTTTGAATTTACACAATTGAGGGTTTTTTCCCCTGTGACCCTGATACATAAAAGAAGGAATCATTACATCTATGTTTTAGTATTTAACTGGGATAATAACAGGAAAATAGTTACCCTGGGCTCTCTCCCAGTAGTCAGTGGGACATCATGCTTCTAGGTGGAGATTTATGTCCCATACTGGCTGTGTGATTCCTATGACTATGGAAAGAGTCTACAGAAACCATGCCTTTGGAAAAGTGACTTAAAACCAGGTGGCTAAACCATTGCTGGAGTGTATGTCTTAGATTGGCCCTTTTCTGGGATGGAGGAAGGTATTACCCTCTATTTGGGATCCACTATACTTAACTTAGAAGGGCCATCTATTTGAAGACAACTACAGGCAGTCTTCATTTGTTGAATGGTATTGTATCAGAGATTTTGATCAGAAGTTGAGAAAACTTGGATCCCAAAACTACTTAAGAGTATTTGGACATATTAGTTTATGCATATTACAGGATAATCAAAACTCTGACTTCCCCTACAGCTGGCAAGCACTTTATTAACACCTATACAAATGAATTAAACAATGCTTGGAAATATTCCTGACATTGGAACCTGATTGTACGTATGTTTAAGTTGTTCATCTCTGGCACTGTTTTGGCCCATACAAAGTTTGCATGGAGATGTGCAGTTTGGGAGGAGTAAAAGGATTTATTAACATGCCTTGTTGTGATAAAATAATCCCAGGTACATTTAATATTACAGCATGTCCATAACCTCTTTTCTCGATCTGAGCTATCATCTCATTTGCAAGGAATGATCAATTGCTTATTGGAGTACACCAAAAGAAGGCTGGGCATTGCTTTGCATCTTGGAATACTACCAACATACAAAAGTCATGGCTCTACTGAGTAAATCAGTATTATATAGCAAGTACATAGTGACCCAGGCTCTGCAGGTGCATATTCCGTTATACCAGATCACATTCATGAGCAAACTAACACTTACTAAATAATGAAACTCAGAAAACTACATATGCACAGAGGTGAAGTGAATCAGATACGATCACTCCTGCCAAAGTCACCTGATAGATGTATCTTCTGTTGAGACTGTGAACAAACAATACCTGCTAGATGCATCTGCGGAGACTGAGAACACAAATACAGCATTGTGAAAGTGTAAACAAAGTACTTAAGCAGGGGCTAACTCTTTATTGATAATTCTATTCTGGTAAAGGCAATTGGTAAAGGTAATTTGTAACCATGAGTGATGAATAACATTTAGGGTATTTTTGCTTAAAAGAAATCCTACAATCAGCTTGGCACTTTGCAGACATAGAGGTAGACTCATTCCTGTCTTGATGGTTTCCCAAGAGACAGAAATATTAAAGGACCAGGAGAAGATGGCAGGTCAACCAGATACAAACCCATGACATCGAAACAACATGGCAGCAGTGGGGATTTTGAATTGAAAATTAAACCTGAAGATCTGCAACCCCCTCCCAAAAAAATCAGCAACATGTTTAGCACTAACTGGCAATCCTGCTGACATTTTACTGACCCACCCGTTGGGACCTCAGATGATGAGAACTGAATGTGCATGATGACTAAATGATATTTTTTCTTCTGGCAAATCAGCAGGGGACTGAAAAGGAAATTTGCCGACTGCTCGCTATTCTCTGTGGCTAAATCCAGGGCTTCTTATGCTGCCTCCCACCGTGAACATAAATTCATTTGAAAAACAAACAAAATAGAAGAGGGAAAGATAGGCTCTTAATGCAAATCACCTAGTACTAAGCAAATAAAAAGGCTAATAATAAGTGATAACAATACAGACTCATGCCTTTGTCAAGAGAAAAGGGAGTCTTGTTTGGTATCATTCTCAGCTACAAATTAAGACATTACAGGCATTTCTTTCTGTTTTGTGCCACTGTGGATTATTAATCTTCACTCTTTTATGCTCATTTTCAGGACAGTAGTTCCTTTTGTCTTCTTTGGATATCATATAATGAAGTCACCTACTAACTTGGAGCTTTTTGAAGTGTCTTGTCTTCATCTCTCCTTCTTCCCTCCACTCCCTCCCTTCCTTCTCACAGTTCTTGACAGTTAAGTCAAGAGTTAATGATTTACAGTAAAATTGCTTTTAGTTTTAGGAAGTGAAAATCCCACTGAGATTTCTGCGAGATTTAGCCTTGTAACACAGAACCTGTAACACAGATCCTATTGTCTACCTGTTCACCTGTGTTGGTGAAGCATCATCCAATTAATCACAAGACAAAAAATGCTTCTGTTTCACAAACATAAAAATGAAATAGGAAGTAGGCTTAGAGTCATCACCACATTACAGCTACATAATGAGTTACAATTATGTAGCTGTAATGTGGTAAATGGTTGTGTATATGTATTATTAGGCTACAACATATACGAGATAATATGTATTATTTCTTGGTTTAGGACACAAAAGCACTTTCAGCACAGGTTACCACAGCTCAACAGAGGCATGATAACTTACTGAATAGCAGTAAATAATGGGTACTGCTAGTTTGGTCTAGATAGCTAAGGTACTACAAAGACATACAAAGAACACAGGGATTCACAAAAGACTAGTAAACAGCCACACATGGGAAGTTGTAGAAGAGGTTTTGTGTTAGACATTGGGAGAAGCAGTATGTTAACATATTGAACTAATTTATTTCCTATGTTAGGTACAGTGTATCCGTATAGTAATTGGCTGATTTTCTATTGCTCTGAATAGCAAGTAATGCGGAAAAGTACAGGTAAATGATAAATCATACCAGACTTTTCTCTGCAATGCCATGTAAGTTAATGTTTGAGACTTCATTTTTCTCAGGTCAGATACATTGCTGAGAGCTAGAGCAGAATTTACATTTAAAATCTCTGTTTTGCAACAACAGTGAGTTCTGTATGGAAGCTTATTAACTGTTTTCTTTTGTTTGTCTATGAATAGGTACATTAGAATCTAAGTGCCCATATAATCTGTTGCTCACATTCCATATACATGAGAGAAAAAATTTCTGTCTGATGAAGTAATACTAGCTGTGATTTGTCTATATTAGTGTTTTACACAAAAAAGCTACAGGGTTATTTCTGAGAATAGCATTTTCTCTTTTAAAGGTACCTCAATTCAAATACTTTGTCTGAGTGTAAACAAGACAGAAATGCGTAAGAGTGATCAATTTCTGCCCTAAATCTGTTAAAAATTAAAACCACAGAAGAAAATAGATTAATATCTTCAGTAAGGCCAGTGGCAGCAGACATGGCTTGTAAAGTGCTGAGGTTCTGTCCTCAGACAAGTTCCTTTAGAAATACATAATATTTTATATATTGTATTCAGGTATTGGGCAGTCAGACGTTCTGTAGAAATCTAATATTCAAATGGACATCACTTTACGAAGTACAAGCAGGAACACAAAGGATATAAAATTATATTTGCTATACTAACCCAGAGGAAAGTATATGTTTTTCAACTTCATATTTTGGGGAATTTAAATGAGCAATCAGATTTTAATAACAGTCTTAAGATGTTTTCTTGATGACCAGAAGAGGCATGTCCATGACTATTCATATCACCATTTCCTTTCACTGCATTTCACTGCAGCCTTCCATATTACCAAAGCCTCACCCTAACTGTCTCAAGCAATTATTCTGTATGTAAATCCTAGCTTCTAACAGATGTCAGGTCATTTGATCTGCAGCGCTGACAAAGCTGGACATTATGGAGATAACTGAAAGAATATAATTTGCAAGTTATGCAAGTTATTAACACATTGTTATAGTCTGAATTATTATTTACTATGCCAGCATGTGAAGGAACCACAAAGCATAAATACAATGTGCTGTCACAAGTGCTCATCATCTAAATAAACAAATCAGGTTTCAAGAAATGAATAGCACAGACAAGTTCAGGACAGAAAGTCTAAGTAATGCTAGCAAATTAAATGGGGCCTGAGTATGGGTTTGTGCACTGTCAATCATTCAGTCTATTTATTGGCAGACTCACAGGCAAGATTTTTTGACCCACGACAACACATTTTTGGAAGTGTTTGGTATAGAACGTAACTCCTGTGCGCAGTATTGACACGCCACTCTGAAGAGATTTGTGTTTCTTGGTTTTGGAGGGTGAAAGGGGGGTTAGCTGAATGGGCATCAGCTTGGTCATGTTTCCTGGCATCAGAATCAGGGAATACATCTAATTCCTTGGCAAACAGCAAAAACACAGCTATAAACTCTAACCAAAACTGCAGAAAATTTCTGCATATGGTAAAAGGTCTTAGCTTTAGCTGTGTTTTGGCTTTTTTCACTGTTCTGGAATCTTTAATATGATTTTTCTCTGCAAGTTTTCCCTCGAGGTTGCATTATCTGAGAGAAGAGGCACCATGAGGCCCTTTCTGGGTCCCCATGCTGGGGAGGCAGTCAGGGATAAAAGCAACGTTCTGGGTCTTTATCTAGGTCGTGGATACCCTGATTATTGCAATGAATATACAATCTGAAGTCAGATTAAATGGAATTAAAGAAATAAAAAGAATAAAAACTTTGGTAATGCAACTTCTTTGTAATACAACATTTGAAACAAAGGTGGTCTGACCCTGAGGTGTGGCTGTTAGTATCAATCATACATAAGGCAACAGCAAATGATGGATCCCTGAGGAATGAAGTGTCTCCTTGAGCGCAACTGTCACGTCACTTACAGGCCAGGGAGCATTCACTGTCTCCACTGAGAGATTGAGAGTGGCTGACTGCACAAAAAGAAACACTTCTCAGCATTAAAATAGAGAAAATAAGTCAGAGGTAGCAGAGAGCTGCCTCACAGTGAAGAGGAGCTATTTCTGAAAGATTATTCTGTCAGTACTTTCTCAAGGTCCTGTTGACTTTGCGTTTCTTTTCATAGATACTCTTATTCCTACATATACAAATGGGATATGGCAGGTCCTCATGCCTTTCACAAACGGAGGTTTAAAAGTATGTCAGCAATTCACTTTATCAAAATTTGGTTTTCTATTATGTAGTCCCATGATTTATAATTAAAATTCATGTGCCATGTAGACTAATATCCCAAAGGAAATAAAAACTGTCTTGACCATAATGACCTACTATTTGCAACATTTACCTTTGAAATTCAAAGCTTGCTTTCTTTTCTTTAATGGAAACACTGATGGTGGATTGGAAGATACCTCTAGAACAAATTTAAATGGTGAAGAAATTATTAATAGTTCAATTCCCTTAATAAAAATAGGAAGTAGTGTTATCCAACATTAATTTCCAACTGACTAAAAGAAATCTTGCAAATATTATGAGTTTTACTCTAAAACAAAACAGACAGATTTTAATGAGGCATCTCCTTCAGTAATAGCTATGCATTCAAAACATATTAAGGAAGTAGTTCTGTAAAAAAAATTAAATTAATTTCCATTTAAAAACTAAATTGAAATGAAATGAAATGAAATGAAATGAAATGAAGTGAAGGATACCTTTCTCCTACAGTCTACTGAAGCTTCAGTAGGAGAGGTTTTCTGACTGATATAATTGCAAATATTCCCTTGGCATGCAACACTGGATCCATGAATGCTTCAAGCATCACTGCAATGTTATTTCTAATATATAAACATTTGAATTTGGTCACACTGATGTCAGTGACAGCTCCTAAACCTTGTCATTCCTGGCCAGTATCTGTCAAACTGTTAGGTGAGAATCTCATATGATGCAGATTTTGAAGCATTCTTGTACAATCTCTTCTTGTGCTTCATTAACCATATCCGTAGAAATGTCATCTTAATTTCTATATTTCCTTCTTCTCATTATACCGTTATTACTTACCCTATCCACTAAAGTAATGAGAACACTTTTTTTTCCCCAGATGCCTTCATGCATTTGTACATTTATCTTGTTTCTCCTGAGTTCAGTGTTCACTCATTTCTCAAGATTCTTAAACTACATTCTATTCAGTCTTTCTTGTAGGATGTTATTTCCTAGATTTCTAGAATAATTTTTGCTTCTCTGGCCTCATTCCAGATGTTCACAACTATTTTAAAGTATGTTGTGCAACAATGAGGAGAACATTTCAGCTAAAGCAACTGAGTAGATTAGAAGGATTACTGAGATTACTACAGATGGCTTCTGAGATACAATTTTTCCTTTCATCTGACCTAAATTTCTTTGGCTTTCATCCCTTCTTTTTTCATTTTACAGATGGAAAACTCATATATGGATAGATTATATGAATCACTCTATTTCACATAGGAAATTCTGAGATCTGGGAAATGAATACACATCCGCTAAGTCTGGAATTCAGATCACAGAGAAATTTTATATTCTGTAAGCCATCTTCAGGGTTTTGCACAGTATTGTTTCTCCCTAGCTCTCTTTGTATTTCAATAGTTTCACTGCTCTTTCTAGCATTTTCACCACTGTCAAACACTTTCTCTGTGTCTTGGCTTTAGCTCCAAAATCTCCCTTTTGTCAATATTCAAATTCTCAGAAGGATCCACTTCTCTCGCTGGTTACAAGAACCTCACACAAAACCACCTCACACATTTTGTGTTTGATCTCCTTCTTTAGTTTTTACCTATCATAGCTGTAATTCTCAGCAGAGATTTTCCTTTTGGATATTTGTGAACTACCTGACATGTATTGAATATTACTGCAAAGATCAGAAGACATTCTTCCCATTCCATTACCACCATCTGCCATTGTACAGGCATCAGCTCAAGAGGCATTATTTTTGCTTGAAAAATTTTGCTTGAGAAATTTTAGGAAAATTTGTTGGTTGTATCAACAAAAGGGAGTATCTGATAAACACTCCACAGTACAGGGTGGGCATGAAAGACAGAGTTAGCAGTTGTTATTAATCTATTATTGTACCTGCAAAAGGAAACAAACAATTGGACTAAATTTCGGGTATTTTTTCAGCTTCAGAACATTAACAAGTTTTGAAATTGCACAGCAAACACATAAATCTGAGGAAAAGATACTATGGAAACCATGAACAATTTGATAATAAGATTAGGTCGTAATAAATCTCTTTCAACCAGCAATATAAGACCAGCCCAGAATGAGAGATACGGGAAATTTGGTGCACTACAGGGTTCTCTTATCTGCTACTCATTTTACATAGGTCACAAAAACACCACACTGTTTAAATAAATGGAGACCTAGCAGTATGCTTAATGACATGTCCACGATCATAAACAGCTGGGTTTAGAGAGGAAAAAAATCCTTCCCCCTTCTCTGAAGTATGATCTTCCAACATGCAGACAACTCTACTTCAATATTATTTTAAATTTTTAGAGTAACTTTGAACCTATTAGTCTCCTCTAACTTCAGATTGTTCTTATTCTTGGCATGAAGCATTGTCATTTCCAGAGTGTTTGGTTCCTTACAATACAGTGCATTAACAGACTTGGTGGTTCTGACCTAAGTGGATTTTAGGACAAGATGCTGGAGAGACAACAATATGAAGTATCTCAAGTATTTATGGTTGGTGATTTTTTGTAAATATTCACAAAATGAAATAAAGTGCCAGTGCTTTTAAAAAAATTAAATTTATTTTTCATTTTCTGTCTAATCATGATAATAGCAGGTTAGCCTTCTTTCCCTTCGTATTTTTCTGGGCTATAATCCATTTTATGGTTCTATTATGGCACATGAAATGGATCATCTGCACTAGAATGGAGGCCATGGTGATAAAGTGCCTTCCATTTTGCCCATAATGCTTTCAGAGAAGACTGATGAATAAGATACTCAGAAAAAAATTGCGAACAGGGAGATCCATCAACAGTCAAGACTGACTTTTTTTCACCCCCAGAAGTTTTTTTCTGGGTCAGTTTGACGTCATTTCTACAGTACTGAGTGTCTCCTCTTATGGAAACTTATATAGAGAGGCTCTGGTAAAGACAAATTATTCAAGACAGACAATTTTAAAGGCAGTGTTTGACATGGATTAAAAAATATCAAATTTAAATTGGTGAATCCATACATCTATCTTCTTTTCATTGCTAAAAATGGATAAAGCCTTCTTATTTTACAGAGTAGAGTTGCTTTCATTTTTATGTGATTAAAAAAAATAAAAATAGGAGGTGTTTGGAAGAATTTTCCTGTTTGTGGAAGAATTTTACCTGCTTTATACCTGCCAGACAGACAGAAGTATATCTTGTACCAGTTGTACTACAAGCTATTATTATTATTATTTACATAATTGCATGCTTTTTTGCTCTCTTTTGCCCCTAACACTTAAATAAGGCCAGGATTTTCTTTAGTTTCAATGGGATACGGAACAAGGAAATACCTTATTGTGGTATTACTTTGTTTGCACTTGTGCCTTGAAGGAAGACAAATCCTGGTAAAGTAAGTGCAATATATTCTAGTGGTAACTCACATCAATGTAATGCACATAAGCAGTGCTATGATAATTATGATCAGACCTTTATTTCTTAGATTTTTTCATGAAAAAAAGAAAAAAACCAACCCTGTGTTAAAGCACATAAATATCTCAAGTGGAAGATGCTTTGAGAAGCTGGCATATGGAAGGTGAACACAATTAAAAGAAATGCGGTGGCATGATATAAGGAACTAAGTCATCAGGGATTATTTTTCCTTTTCTTCATCTCCTTAATTAATTTTTTTCTCTAACACATGCTAAATTTTGATTTATTAGCTTATGTGTTTGGAAAACCCACTGATGTTACAGGTTACTGATGTTACACTTTGGAAGTGTAGGACTTCAGGTGATAGAACTAGAATACATAGAAAACATTAATATAGGCCAAATCTTTCTGAATGTCATTGAGAATTGAAGAATAAAGTTCTTCAAGAATTATTTTTTTTTGCCTGGATTACAGGATAAGAATAGATTGTGTCTTTACTACTGATTTGCCTTTGTCCAAAACAATTAAATTGTCTTCAAAATACTTGCCACTAGGAGTCAATATTAGTATTTTCTCTAGCTGCTTTAATGAGCATTTTCTCAGTCTATGACATACTATGATGAATCTCTGTAGACCACTGCCAAGAGCACTTGTGACTTCAGGAAAATGAATCATTATCAACACTGTAAATATAAAAATGTATGTATATACACAGATGCATAAACATGTTGACTGTTTTGGAACTGGTTCTCAATACAATAAGAAAAGGTAGGATGATCCATATTGGAAACTGGTGAAATAATGAACAAATCTTTTATTTTCTATGAAGTAAAAAAAATGTACTTGGCATCTGCAGAAAGGAAAGTTGTGATCCTTGTAGGTACAATTTACACATCCAATTTTTTGCAGTACTGATAATGGGATCAAGTCAATTAAACAGGGTGTTAAAGAAATTTCTTCACCCTAGGTTTCCCATAGCAGAGTCTCAGGCATCAAATATTACAAAAATAATTTATTCAGATGTTACAGTGGAAAAACATCTTGAGATGGGTGCCTCAGGAGAGACCCCAAACAAAGAAATCCCTGGGCAATTATAACCTTAAAATCTAAGTTCCCCTCCCTTCATGTGATGGTTCAGTCCAATGATAATATTTGGGTCTGGGGTCTTCTTGCTCCTCATTGGACCATTTGTCTCCAGGCTGGCAATTTCTTTTCTTATCTTGAAGATGCAGCTTTTGCTGATGAATGTGGCTACCTTATTTTTCATAGGAGATAGTGGTGTTGATGCCTCCCTTCATGTAACTAAGTGTATGTTCAGAATAAGTTCACTGCTTGTGGACTAAAGCTTCAGTAATCTAGCTACTCATGTTAAGTCAAAACAAGCTTCAATTCAACCTAATTTTAAGTGATTCCCCAATTAATTCCAGTGTTCTAGAAGTAAACTATTTTAATCCTCAACACAAGGGTATGGTTAATACTGTACTTCACTGACTCAATTAATCTTCATGGATTTCCTGACTACACAACTGCAAGATTGTAACAAAACACAGAAGCAAAGCTATTGCTACCGGCAGTAGAGTTTAGATCAGTGATGCATCATTTTGCCATGCATTCAGGCTTCTCAAGTTCAGAGGGGGTTGTTTCTTTTTCCATATGATATTAACTCTTGTCTTTCTGACACAAGTCATAGGCATTGCTCATGTTACTAAAAGTCTCTGGAGAAAGCCAAAGTAGGAAGTGGCAACAGGTAACATTTTCCTCTGGAAGACCTTACTCTTTTTCAAAAAGAAGTCAATGGATAGCCTTCTTTATGTTTTAAACATGCAGAATGTTCTCTCAACTACTTCTCCACATGATATTTGTAGCCAGTGAAAAAAAGACAGCACAAGTAAAGTGTTTTATTTGTCTGTATTAGAAGATGAAAATATGAAAACTTGTTCTTTATTCCATTGTTTAGAAAAATAACCTGAATAAGTATTTCAGAGATAGAGGTCCACAGGTCAGATGCCTAAACTTAGCTGTGGTGGATACCATCCAGTATCATGGCTTAGAATTTCTCTTCGTAAAGGTGTGAGTTCCAGCTTCATTGAATGTGCATCTGTATTCCTGTGGTCTTACTGAGATCATTTCATTTGCTCCTTGGGGATGAAAAATGGGAGCCTGATACTGTAGAGGAGTAAAAGGAAGGTCTCAACAGGAGCACCAGTGTCTGCCGAAGTCCTGAGAGTTTAGAGGTAGATGACTCTGCTCTAACCTCAAAGAAGGATAGAAATAAACCACAAGTAACTCCGTGATATTTCTGAAACTATTGTTTCTGTGGCAGCTTCTCTCATCCAGACCCTTCAAACTTTATGTCCACAGATCAGTTTTAATTTTCATCTATACATGTGGTTTTATGCTAATATTTATCTGAAAAAGTGCATAATAATCTGAATTTTAAGTCCTTGTGTAGTGATGCAATTAAAACTCAAACTACAGTGTAGGTCACACTGCAAGTTGAGCAAACTAATCACTAAATACCCATCCCATTACTCCCTCTGACAGGTCATTTAATAGAACTATCAGGGTAAAGACCCTTCTACATGTAAGTAAAATTAATGAAGGAATACATCCCAGGATTCCCTGGGCAAGCATAGAGTAATATATTTAGAACTTTTCTGTAGGGATTTGAAGCTTATAACTGACTAAAGATATTTCAATTTGTTAGACTAACTTTGGAGCATTATAATAGATATTGTTTATAGCATGACTGGGACATGGTCTCACATGAAGGTGAATGATTTAGTGTCTGAATGCAAACAAAATCATGTTGAAGGAACACGGGCACTGGTGGCGACTTGTTTGGCTCATATTAACTCTAAAGCTCATATTAACAGGATCTAAAGATCTTGAAAACTAAGAAAATTCAGGCAAGGTTTCACACACAGGTATTCATTGGTCTCCTGAAGACCTGTGCCTCTGCAGTTTTATTGTAAGTGAAATACATCCATGTTCAGATGGTTTTTGTGTAAAACAGGTTAATGCATGTTACATGCTTTCATCAGGTTCAGGGAGAGAGACGTTAAACAAGAAGTGCCACAGCTCTCAGAAGAACTCTGCAGTAATTCCAGAGCTTCATAGCCCCAATAATGCATCTGTAGGGAACCTCCTTTTGCCTAAGAGGATCTCTGTATCTTTTGATTAAATACCTCAACACACACCTAGGAAGAAAATGCCTTCAGTGGCTTGTGGTATTTGCAGGAAAATAACTTAGCAGAAAGTACCCACATATATATGATGGAAAGTCTATACCCGCAACCTATAACTTATATTTACCTGAAAACACACAGAGCAAGCAGGGAATTAATAAAAATCAGGACTACTTTAATGTACTCATTTTGTTGGTTAATTCTTTCTGAAAAGAGTGTGTTAGATACAAATAGTGGGGTGGGACCCTGCCTCTGTATGATGAGAAAAATGCAGTGCAGCGTGTGTGCCTCATAAACAGTGTATTTGTCTCGGGGGAGAATGGAGGGATGAGCTCAGCTCATGTTAACATAACTGATGAATTGAGCACACCGCTATTTGTGGCTCCTCTACAGTGTTTGATTTGTGATAGTGATCTTTCATTCAAGCATGGATGTTATTCAGCCACAGTTGGTTAGTTCTGTAATTGACAAAATCCTCTGCTAAAAGCAATCTCTTATCTCTTCTTGCTATCTTTTATTTGTTTTGATAGATATACAGACAGATTTTCTTTGGTGGTGTTCATTTACCTTTTATTTGTATACTGTGCTCTTTTGAGATTTGTACTGGTTCTGTTTAGCCATTTTTTTACTTGAATATAATAAATGTCTAATTTTGAAATTCCAGACATTTTTAATCAGACTTTTTTTTTTTTGTGGATTTCCACTACATGTGCTAGCATTTCTTACATTCTCAATTCTTAGTTTTCACACCTACTCCAGTATCTACAACCCTCAAAGTGACAGCATGGAGATAGAAATGTTTCTAAGCTTTTTTTTTTTTAACTTAAACATGTTACCATATTTTAAAATAGTTTTAATTTGAATTAATTAATCTTGTCTTAGAGATTTCTACTAATTTCATCTAGGTGGGAAGTGCAATATCTTCTCTGAAATATTGTAATTGTTTTGTGCATTACTTTTCAATAAAAGAAAAAAAAAAAAAAAAAAAGTGTGTTATTCCTGCAGATCCCATAGGTCAACGACCTAGGTTTACTAGACATAACAAAATTGCTTTGAGACTCTTGTGGGTATGGGTGAGAGAGGAACAGAAGTCAGAAAATGATACTGTAAGAACTACAAAAAATCTTCCCAAACTTTTCTGGGAAATAATAATAATGAAACAGGGCTTTGAGCTCCCTTACTTTATTCCAAAAGAGTTGAAGAACAGACTCATTGATAAGCTTATGAGAGTCATTTGTTTCTTTCAAAGAGGATGGCAGAGAGTAGCTTATCTTGAGATAAACTAATTGGCCTAGAATATATTTACTCTGAGTCTTGTAAAAAGGTTCTTGACTACCAGAATATTGAAGTTCTGGGGAAGTCTTCCCATGTGAATTATCAAGAGGTGTAAGACATGGGACGGGGATGGAGAAGGGGCACTACTTCATTATTTTTTTAACACAATTGTTAACACAGACCTTAATAAATTTCTGAATGGATTTTATGGAGTGATACTGCAACAAAAGGTTGGAATTAATGGCCCAAGGACACCCACACCTTTCTAGTGATTAAAATTTGTCGGTTATGGTTGTATTCTAAGACTGGATTTCCCTTACTTACTTTACATCTGCTTTGATTATCTGGCTTATGACTGTGCCCAAACTTGTCTTGTAATTCACTTACCTAATATCACCAAGATGAGCTAGAATCCTTTCACTCCCTGGGCCGGGTCTTTAGACCATCTAGGATGCTAAGAGTACAGCTACTTCTACCTACCTTTTGGCTAAGACCCAAAACCAGATGTGGGGCAGTTGCTGAAAACTTCTATGCTCTGCAAAGTATGATTACTTACTTCAAAAGTATAATTACTTACTGCAAGTATAATTTCTTATTGCACCTCAGTTTATAGTTCCTGGTTTATAGCACATCATTTAAGAAAAATCAATCCAGCATTTGCTGTGTCTGTTACCATTTTAGTTTGGCTCGGGATTAAGCTTCCAAAATGACTCTCAATCATTCCTACTTAATGCTATGTTGGGTTATCAGAGTGCACAAGAGATGACCTTTTTATCAGATGAAAATAAAGCAAAGAACTGTCCCAGAAGCACACCTGACATGGTCTGTCCAACAGTGGGCATTTTGTCTGTGGCATCAGATTACAGTTATTGCAAAGGACATTCCTGAAATGCTTGTCTGGATCCTCAGTATTAAGGTTTGTGCTATAGATACTCCTGGGCTACTTTGCTTGCTTCTACAATTGCACACAGAACAAGCAGAAATACAATTGGACTGCACAAGGCCAGAGCTTGGTCGAGAACCATGCACCTTCAATTACACCAATACCTATGAAGGAAAGCTCATTGGCTGAGATATACATGGGCCAGAGAATATTAACCCCTGTCTTGTAAGTGTGACCAGACTCACAGAAGTATTTTGTTTAGTATCAGTCAGGTTCCCAAGAGAAAACAATCTGACCTACATGAAGATGAATCTTTCATTCTGTGTGCTTAATTACGAAGTATAAATGCTTTGCAGACTAAGATAAATACCTGCTTCTGTGCTTTCATGTTGATATACCTTGACTTCCAGGTAGGTCTTTCCAGAATCTAATATTTCTTAGCATATCTTGATGACAAGGGTTAGGGCTGGGCCAGTCACTAGAAGAATGACAGACACCCTTTATTAGTCCCTCTCCCTTCTCAAAGGGAAGAGAAAGGGAATAAGTGAGAGAGATTTATGGGTTGGAAAAGTGAAACTGCTTCCGTGGAAATAATACGAAAATGAAATATGTACCATTTGTACAATACGTACAAACCAACATTGAACCCAACCCCCCAATGGCAATTACATCACTGTCACCACTGAGCAGGCACTGGGAAAGTCCCTGGCTGGATTCAGGGTCCAACAGAAGCTAGATTCAGGAGCTGGATTAAGGAACTGGACTCAGGAAAGCATGGATCAGGATCGAAGGCATCATGGACAGAGTCCTCCTTGTATGCCACCCATTGAAGAAAAGAGCTTGATCCTCAGGACCCTTCAGCTTTATATTGAAAATTATGTATATGGGATGGAGTCCCTCACTGGTCAGTTTAGGGTCACCTGTCCTCTCTGCTTCTCCATGTAGGTGTGGCTTTTGACTTTGTGCACCCCTAACATGGCACACAAGAGTTAGCAGGGACCTTTGTCTCCATAGCAGCAAGTAGGAGCAAAAGCCTTTCTACACATCCCCATCCTTGGTAGTAACTCTAAACATTTAGCATTGTCACTGTTAGAAGCAGACATTGTTTTCGAAAACATGCTGTTGACTTTAGGAAGTGCAATTGGATAGAAGAGACTGAGACGAGGAATAACATCAGTAAACAGGATTAATTCTGTTCTAAGTCGTTTCAGTTGGTAAGGTGCAGACACACTCACAGTTGTTGATCAGTTCAGCTCTGAGACTGTACTTTATACTGCTGAATTGGTGTCTAGGTTAACTGCACAATGCTTGAAGAGAATTAAGGCTTTCAGGAGAGTTTACAGCATCTACACACAAAGCAGAAAGCTGTCAAAGGTACCTAGTGGGAAATGTTTGGGAGGAGAGTATGTTTTAAATCTTGTTTCTATCACCACTATGTTTGTTGACTTGCAACCAGGAGTAAAATACTTGTGTGAAAAAAGGAGTCACAGGTTTAAACTCTCATCTCCAACACCTAACTCATCTTTTTTTTGGAGTGAGATGATGGGTCTGCCTATAAAGTGACTGGAGGAGGACATGGTAAAAAACCCCCACTGTCCACCTTTTGCAAACCAGCTTGATGCTGGAGGAACCTGCTTAAGAATATGTAGACCAAGACTCTGGATGGCAAAAGGATTCAAAGCAACAGGAGTTGCCAAAATTGTGACCTAATTACCAGAAACTGACTAGACCCTGGAAAGACACCCTGGTTCAGCACAGCAGAGGCAGAGAAAATACAATTTGATCTTTTCCAACGCTGTTTCTTCATTGGTTTTGCTATTTCTTAGTGCATGACCCAATTAATGTTGTAGAACTTGATATTTATTTTTTCTCCTAACACTAATAAGCAGGTCTTGAAATATAATATTAGTGATTGTCTTTCAGAAATACTTCAACAGACACAGATTTGATGTATGCTTTTCAGTTGCATATTGTTATGTAGGTCTGACCAGCTACAACTGAAGAGATTTACCAGATATTTGGATGTCATAAAAAAGAAGTGGGAAACAGAATAATAAAACGACAAAAATAAAACAAACAAACAAAAAAACCCTTTCAGTTGTTAGCAATTTAATACTTTTAAAACAAATATTTGCATGAATTTAACTGACAGTGCTTGCTATAAAAATACCATTCCTTCTGTAACTTCTGCAATTTAAAATTCCTTTGCTATATTCCTGAAGCTAAAGCAGTACAGGCTTCATGGGAAGAACAATTGCTCTTTGTAGATGTAGGTTAAACTACCAGTGTAGAATTGCTTCCTACACAATGGGAGAAGTGAAAGACTATAAAATATGCTTCCTGTCAACAAGACAGCTTTAAAGCTTCTTGGCTCTAAATGAATCCCTTGAATTGATAGTTTGGAAGCATGTCTTGTGTTTCACAGAACTCAGCTCAGTTATAAAATAAGCAGATCCCTCTTATTTATGCAGAAAATCTGGAAAATGCAATTTTTAAAAGGGTTTCTGAATAAATAATGCCACATTTGTGATACACTAAAGCTCAATTCTCACATGGTAGTAAATATTCATCCCAAAAGAGCATCCTTGTTTTGGTTTGTTTATATTTTAGAGCAGGTGGAAGAAGGAAAATCAGGAGAAAAAAAAGCCCTCAGAACAACAGATAAATTGTAATATTTTGAGCCTGAATAGAGAAATTGAAAAACTTTCCTGACTTGCTATCATATGTAATTAGCACACTGATTTCTTTTTCTTGCCAGGATTTTTATTGATGCTACTGGAGTGTCTTCTCATTTCCACAGACCTTATATTGTTGATAGTTAGAAAATAGAAAAGAAACTAACAAAATAAAACTGTATATCACAAGGAATTTTAAAAATAAATGTTAGTCATAATTTGAAATGAAGTCATTTCTTCAAGAAGTATAAATATTTTTAAATGTGACTTTTAATCAAAACTAATCTGAAGTCATTCCTGAACATTTTTTTAAAGTATTATTTATTGTAAGACTGCTTTAATCTGGGGAAAACTGAATCTACATATGCAGCACCAGAGGATCTAATCCCTTAATTTTACAACTTCTGTGTCAGACATTGCTGAAAACTAAATATAGGGCCTGTTCTTATAGCTTGATCTGAAAACCACAGAAGTCCACTGCAATTTGTACTGATTTTAAGTATGTAGGTAGTGGATTCTCACATCCTCACTTTCTGTCACCTTCTTTGTCATAAACCTATTATTTTTATTTAGATTATGTTACCAGAGCTGCTGAGTAGGTCCAATTTCAACTGAGAACCTTTTCTACTGCATGTATACATTATAAAAGCCTGTGTTTGCCCTGAAGACTTTAACCCATGGACAGAAATAATTATCAGAACCTGTGATGCATATGTTATTGAGCTCATTTTCAGAAGACTGTGAGATCAAATTTATTGATGCAAATGGCTTATTTTCCTTTAGGTAAGCCATAGGGAAAAATGGAAATATCAGAGGGACAGATAAAATAAACATTTACAATGCTATATCCTATCAGGAGAAATTACTATCACTGCTTCACTCTTTCTGAGGAGGGGGGAAGTCTCAGCGAAGCTTTCCTTTGAGACTGCTGTGCCTTTGCAAGAACTGTGACTCAAAGAGCACATTGTCGTTTTATTCTCCCCATGTGTGCTGTGCTAAACATAATGAGGCTAAAGCTGCTAAGTCACATTGTTTAAGTCATAAATAATAGCAGTAATCAGAAGTGGATGCAGCCACAGTCTATATGAAAGTGGGGGCTTCACCTTAACAGTCCCAGCTTTAAAACAGTAGCCAAAGTCCTAACCTCTGCAGCACTGTCTATTCAGTAAATCCCAGGATGCTTAAAGTAATGGAAATTCTGCGGAGCCTATGCCACAGTGAAAATGAGTGCAGAAAGCATCCTTCAAGTAAAGTTTGTTCATAAAACAGAATAATCAGACAGCTGAGAAAACAACCTGCAATAGGACTTGATGCTATAAAAAGATCTGTATCAGTGAATCCCTTCTTCCAGATAATTGAGGGTTATAATACTGAACTACACTCCAAACTAAAGTTAATATATAGTACTACACTATACATTTCTTTGAAATAGCAATTCTTGCTTTCTTACTCCTCCATAAATTTATTATTTCCTTTTGACTTTATCAGTATGTATTTTGTTGGATTTACATTTGCATTTCAAAGGTTTCCAGTTGCTTAGTATTTGTTATATAGATTTCTCCTAAAAGAAAAGAAAACAAAACCCCCTTGTTGATACTCAGAAGTGTTCTTTAATACATGTATGGAAAAAACCATGATTTGATTCTTGTATTAAATTATTAGATTATGTCTAGATACTTCAGTGTCTTCAGACTCTAGCTCAAGGAAAGAGTCTCAAAATAAAGGCCACTACATTTAATAGTCAATGCATAGCCTTTATTCATAGCAGAGTATGAAAAGAAATCAAAACAAGTTCTTACAGGGAGAGCATGATAAAAACAGTGCTGTGTACAGATATTTGCTGCTTTTAGATATCACAGGGATTCCTTTCTTCAGGCCTGGATTGAAAACACACGTTTGGCAGGCTTGTTGTGAATTTTTTGTTTCATGAGTCCCAGCTGTGATTTCACTTTGGGTAATGAAATACAAAAATTACAGATAAAGATAACAGATTAGCAGTATTTGACAATAGATGAAACAAGGAAAGAGAATTTGCAAGTATGACCCATATGTTGCTGCTGCCTTTGGTCTCCATGTGACAGCAAATGGGTTTCTTTACTTCTGCCTCTGCACTATGGTCTTAGCATGACCACAAGCTTAGGCTCAAGATCAAACTTCATAAATATGTGGTTTTGAAACTCAGAAAACTCAAGTATTGCAACCAAGCATCAAAATGCTGTTGTGGTTTGGGGTTTGGTTTGGTTTGGTTTTTTTTTTGGTCACTGGACCCATCATAACCTTCCTAGAAAAGTTCTTGCCGTCTATTGAAAGAATTAAAAGGATCTGAAAAACAATCATCTTGGGCTCTCTATAGGACAGTGAAGACTCCTCTGTAGAGAATAAACATGAATGCACAGAGCTGCATCAGAGCATATGCTGAGCTTTCTGGTTTACACTCATAAAGGAGGCACAGAGATTGTATCTGCTTCTTCTTTCGTCTCTGTGTTATGTAATGTGTCTTTTACATCTGCTTATTTATGCTGTGCCTGGCAAAGTGAAGATTTAATTGTAACTCTGGGCTCTGTGTTTCTGAATGATAACTACCTAAGTTGTATGTACACAACAGTTGCCTCAATTCCTAGTGTATCATTTTAGGTAGAGAGTGAAAATCCTATGTTTCCTGCAAAGAACTCCATTTCTGTCTAAATGGAAAAAAAAATATAGGATTTACTTACCTTTAGTTTGCTTTTCCTTCATCCTTCTTAGGAATTGAAGAATCAAATTATCTTGGGGTACTCTTGATATCATTAAAGAAGGTATCCACGGACCAGTTAAGTGTTGGATTGTCCTTCAGATGTGATTTTCTCTTTTTGTCTTTTCAATGGCAATAGAAAAGACAAATGAAAAAGCCGACAGATACGAAAGAATGGCTAAGCAAATGAATGACTTTTACTTATTCAAGATTCAAAGCAGACTGCAAAGATAACTCTGTGGTGATCTTATGACAATGTGGTGACCAAAAGAGCCTGGGAAAGTTTTTCTTTTCTTTAATACATGAAAGTTAACCATACTGGCAATTAGGCTTCAGCTGCAGTGAGAGCAGTGACTTTTATGGATATGCTGATAACGTTATGATCTCCTTAGACATCTAGACTCACCTCTGGTTCTTTGCAACCACATTCATTTAGTGTTACACAGGTATTTGATTGAACTTGAGTCCTGTGTAAATTCACACAGTAAATGTGGTGTAAATAAAGAGTGTACTCTCACAACTCTTGTGTGCAGATGTGAATGTATTCAGAATATTAAGAAATAGTTTCCATAATGGTATTTAAAAACATGATAACAACAACAATCCAAAAGGACAAGGATCTTCATCTGTTATTCCTAGTACTGTAGCAACATCTCTGTATTGATTTGATGGGCTTACTGAGGACAGAGGATTTATTTCCTTATGTTTTAGGAAAGGTACCAAAAGGAAGAAGGAAGTATGGTAATAACTCGTACTTCATCTTTTAAACACAGACCAACAACTTTCAAATTACTTTCTTCATCCTTCCTTCTAACAGAGAGCAACCAACCACATATCTCTTTTTAGCCTGGTATTACTCTGCAAATAAGTAATTATCTTCTTGTGAACAGTAGTGCTAAGGACTGGTAAGATCCATTTCTAGAGAAGTCAAGCTATTTATATCTAGGTGTTTTGTACCTGCCTCTAATCTCAGAAAAGCATGTGATAATTTATATATAAAATTGCTACTTAATGTTCACTGCACTCCAGGAATGCAGGTAAGAATTATCTTCACAGCAGTCAAGTAGGGTAACCAACACAGAAGAAAAGTGATATATACTGAGTATGCAACCCAGTCTGTGACAGTCACAACTCAAACTAATCCAGGTTGGTTTAGGCTATACAATCAATTCATAAGGCAATCCTGACCGAACTAGCAACCCAATGTCACAAAGGTCTGTCACTTCACACCAACCACTGCCAAAAGTTTGACAACAGTTCAGTGTTGTTATCTGTGATACAGTAATACTTGGATAACTCTGTATTTTGTTGTAGAATTTTTTGTCATTATAGAGAAGAAATGTTTCTCTCCACTTTGTACTAGGTGGATTAAGGGACTTTGAGGGTAACAGGGCCACTGAGGTTAATTATATTTTATATGTTTTTACTGAAGGTAATTAAATTTAAGTTTTCCTAGAGGAAAGAAGAAAGGACAACAATCAGTCATGCAGCATAGCTAAGATTATTCAGCTTTTTATTCTGAATATTGAAAGCTCCATTGGTCTGTGAGCAATCACATTTCCCTGTGACCCTAAGGACATCATAAAGAAAATTATCAGGTTAGCTCCTATTGTCAAACAACTGTCAGAAGGATAGAGGAAGAGAGAAGCCATGATAGTAGGATTTTTCAGGGTACTATAATGTCTGATGTTGCTTTTGTCTAGAAACACTCAATTACTATTGAAATATGATATATGAGGAGAGGAGAGGAGAGGAGAGGAGAGGAGAGGAGAGGAGAGGAGAGGAGAGGAGAGGAGAGGAGAGGAGAG
>WTSP01020653.1:0-10121 GCA_025331215.1 Actenoides lindsayi | reverse complement strand
GGCACCATTGCAGGGGAGGTTGGCCAGGGCTCTGAGCACCCTGCTCTAGTTGCAGATGGCCCTGTTCCCTGCAGGGGCTTGGACCAGATGACCTTGAACTGTTCCTTCCCAGCCAAACCAGTCTGTGATTCTCTGATGGCTAGACACTGTGAGAAAACAAGGTATTCGTTAGGATGGCAGAGGAAGGGTCCCGGGAAAAGAATGGTGAAAGGCTAAGGTGAGCAGGGAGAGGTGCAATTGCTGTGGTTTCCTGTGGGATCCCTTAACAGTAAGTGTGTGATAGAAGGAAAAAAAAGGCAGGATTATTGAGTCTGAAACTCACTGAGGTTGGAAGGGATCTCTGGAGGTCACTCGGACCAAGCTCCTCCTCAAAGCAGGGCCCACGTCCCAGTCAGATCAGGTTGCTCAGGCCTTGTCCGGTTGGGTTTTGGTTGCACACAGCCCCTGGGCACCTGTTCGAGTGCTTAACCACCCTCCCTGTGACCAGGCGTGAAACTCTAGAGGACCGTGATGGATGCTGCAGAATGGTACCATCATTTAATTTTGAAAGGATGATTTCAGCATTAGGATGAAGTGCCAGAAGTAGTCAGTGAATGAGGTTTCAGGACAGGCAGGTCAAAAGCAATTCTGTGTAAGCCCTTGAAGTATGGCACAGAAAGAGTCGAGACTTCTCTAAAACACTCCTGTGAGCTCCAGGGATGAGAGACCTTCAGTTTTATTTACATTGCAGTTAGTTAATTTGTATGTGATTTTGCAGATGTTATCTCTTTCAATAGCTGGCCTTCCCATACTTCTAACCAGGTTTATGTCCCCATCTGTCTGAAATATTCACCTGCATGGTCAGATACCTTTCCTTATGTTTAAAGTATTCTGGAGGATGGGAGACAGAATGAAAAAGAAGGATTTAATTTAGGCAGAATGTCTTCAACAGTGGGACTTCTGTTTGGATGTTCTTTTATGGCTCTTGTGAAAGGGAAGCAACCAGTCAGTTGTAACAAGTGTGTGTATGGCCATTTACCCTTTGTGCTTTATTCTTCTGCTGTTTGGTCTCTAGAGAACGAAGGACAGTAAGGCTTGGAGCTGTGATTTGAGAGCACAAAGGGGACTGGGAGGAATGGTGAGGTGAATGAGGGACAAAGGTTATGGGGAAGGATAAAAGGGGAGTCGGATAAATCTGTGCTGCAGAAGCAGCGCAGCCTCGCTGCCACGTGTGCGCAAAACCTGTGCTTTGGCTGTTGGATTGAGTAATGATTCAGCACTGCAACAGAACAAAGGAAACAGATTTCTCTGTTCTTCCTCATTCTGGCTTTGCTTCATGGGCAGAGGAAACCAGCTTCTTGATTTTACAATTAGCATCAAAGTTTTCAGCAGAGAATCAAGTACGCACTGAAGGTGCCAGACTAATAGTGTGGAGACTGAGATCCTCTGTGTGACCACAGAAAGGCTCCCAGAGACAGCAGCAGTGTGACTTCCCAAACATCGACATACAGCAGTGTTATTCTGAGGGAATCCTCCCCCTTTCCTCCCCCTTTCCTCCCCCTTTCCGAACGGTCTATTCCAGATTTCTTTCCGAGGCAGAGAGGCACAGGCTGTGCAGCACAGACAGGGTGTCATAGCTCCTCTTTTCCAGAGTCAGTGCTTTGCCTTGTTCTTATTCCTGAAGAACTGCAGAACATTATTTGCTGTCACTCGTGTTCTGAAATAATCCCCACTGTCTGGGTGAATAAACCCAAAGAGGTCTGTGTGTCTCGGAGAGCATAGGTTGTAGGTTGCGTGGGTTGTCCACCAGAACCTCAAATGCTGGAAATGCTTTTCTTCTGGATGATCACCCCTGTGGGTGTCAGTTATGTGTAAGTGGAGGTGGCTTCAGCGAGGAGAGGACACAAGAGCCGGTGGAACAGCTGCTCTCTTTGTTTGCTGTCTGAACTTTCTCTCCCTTGAGCTCCTTGGGACTGGTGGTTCAACTTTTAGCTCAGCTGTGAGTTACAGAAATAGGTCTTTGGAAAGTCACAGCAGCAATTACCTCCCTGGGGGATGTGTATCCCGATACCTGCAGCTTCCACTAGCCCTCCTCCTTCCTGCTGGAGACTCTTCTTCCAGAAAAGACATCTCTGGATGTTGCTTCTCTGTGTTGTGTCTTTAAGGGGCTGACAATCCAATTAATGTAGATGCTGGCCGTTCACAAATCCATCTGTCATCATCCCGGTGGAATCTGGTGAAGATGTTCAGATTCACGTGTTAGGCTTATGAAGTTCTTCAGGTGTGGCAAATCTGTGGCAGTTTTTAAGCCCTGGCTTTTCAGGCATGTTTTCTGGGCACAGAATCTCTGTAAACACTTCCAGGAAAAGGGATCTCCTGGTCCAGCTGTCCCAGCTCATTTTTGAAAGCAGTTATGTTGTAGTAGCTTCTGTCTTTGTCGTTTCTTTCCTACCGTGCAATTTTATGTTCAGCCCTGCAGACAACCTGGTGCCATTACGCCACAGCCATCCCATTGTTCTGCGGTGCTTCCAATTTGCATGGAAAATGATTCATGTTAATAACTCTCCATTGTTCATGTCTTATCTCCCGAAGTCATGCCAGAGAGCTACACAATACAAGCCCTGCTGTCAAAAGGCTTCTGTGCGCTTCAAGGCATGAAGAGATTTGCCTTCAGTGCATTCAAACAAATTCAAGGCTTTTAGGGACTTGTGTAAAATCAGCCAGAATTCCTAAGATTTTCTTAATTTCTCCTCGGGTCAGGTTGTCCTCCTGTGCCTCCTCTGGCAGCCTGCGACCCAAATGCCCCTGCCTGGGCTACTGCTGAGCCTTGTCGTGTTTCAGAGGGAGACTTGTCACCCTGCCTGGTGACGCAGGGTCAGCTCACAGCACGAGGGAGGGCCCTTTCTCAGCCCATGTCGAGGTAAGGTATTGATGACAGATATCACTTAATTCAGCAGACAGCGTTTGGCCTACCCTTGCAACTCGTGGCGAGGGGGTTTGCCTGTTCCTGCAGACGGAGGGGACAATTGCTGTCACGGGAGATACTGAGGCTCTTGGGTTCATTGCCATTCTCCCCATTTGTATACCCAAGATAATGCTCTGGAGAAAAAAAAAGAAAAAGGGTTTTTAGCATGGAGATATTTTTAATCTTCAATAACTGCTGATGTGCTCGTGTTGCAAGAAAAAACAGTTAATGTTTGGTAGGTACAATCCAAACTCCAGAAGCAATGCTGATGAATGGCTTGTACAGAACTGCAGAAAACTGTAAGATGTTTTTAAAGGGTAAGGTAGTGCTTTAAAAAACATCAAAGCATCTTTTCAGTTGCTGTTTAAAACCACTCTTGTTTCTCAGTTTTTAAGCACTATCACTCAGCACTGGTTTTGCTTCCCAGTGTTGATTTGCTTTCAGCTGAGCTTTTGTTTCACAAACTTTGCGAAACGCACCTGCTTAAACACTTTGGCAATATGGAGCAGATCTGAAAATGGCTCAGTATCTATTATTTCATAACTGAAACCCAGTCAGGTTTCTTTTGTATTTTAGTATGATATTGTAAGCCACACAGGAAACCTACCTTCATTTCTATAGTGACTTATTCGAGAATATTTGGTCAGATATTATCAACTATATAATATATTAAAATTACTCAGTGTTGGCACCACTCCTAAACACGAGCCCATCTACGTGTGTTGTAGCTCTATTCGGATATTAAAAGAGTATAAAATGAGTTTCATTTTCTGCCAGACAACATTAAAGTAACCATCAAAGCAGGTGAAATAATAACCAAATGAAAAAGACACAGCGAAATTTCCTGAAATGTCTTATTTCTTTATTTACAAAAAGGTTAGGTCAAGTGAATCTTTTACGACAAAGGGTGCTCCTCTTCCCCCTGAAATTGATGACAAAGCTTCGCTGCCTTCACTGCCAGCAGAAGCTGTTCCTGTCAGGCAGTGAAAATAGGAACCCCAGCTGTGTGCCTTAGGGGACTTGAGTGTAAATTTGCATTAAGCCCACCCAAACCTACCTAGAACTTGACCCTCGTGTTCCCTCCAGGTGGGTCTGACTCTTTCTGAACTAAGTACAGTTGTTCACAATGAAGAGACAAATGTATTTTTGCTTACAGAAGCAGGTTCCAAGACGTGAGTTAATGAAACAAACCTTTTTAAGTCTGCTGAGAAGCAGAACATCCAGTCTGCTGAGAAGCAGAATGTCCAGGCTGTGTCATCAGCACTGCAGGATGGATTTCCATGGAAATATTCTGCTTTCTCACAGGTGGTGCTCTGGCAGACTACACAGTTCTCTCCAGTGAAGGGGAAGACATAGACCTAAGTCCTTCCTTAGACATAAGGAAGACTAAAAACTCTCTAGTCTCAGGGCAAATACATCTCCTTGCTCCCCACCCTTCTCCCCCTTCCAATTTCCTCCAGCATTTGTATGATGGTGTTTTCCCCAACCCCCCAAAGGCTCATTAAAAAGCCTTAGCTTGAAGGAAGGTCCTTCTGTGGATTAGTAAGTGGTTAGAGGAAGAAAAGCGAAGGTGGGAGCTACTGATCATTTTTCACAATTAAAGGAAGCTGAAAAGGCAGGGGAAGGATACCGTGCCAGGTCCTGCCTTGTCCATCCCATTCATGAGTGGGCAGCCAAGGTGGCTGATGGTACAAAGCTGTTTCCAGCAGTTAAAAACAAAAGCTGACTGAGAAGGTAGCCCAGGGACCTCACATCATCAACTGACTGAGTAGTAAAATGGCAAAGACAGTGCTGATAAATACAAAACATTTGTGAAAAATACAGCCATAATAAATGCAGAGAGTTCTCAATGAGCAGCTGTCGCTCAAGAAAGAGAACTTGGAGACCCTGTAAGTTTAACTGTAGACCCACCAGTTTAACATTCAGACCAGGGACTGGGTGTGCCCTTGGCTCACAAACCTGACCTGCTGGTTGCCAGAAACTGGAAGATAAAAAAGAGGAAGGAACCCTCTGTACTCACCCTGTTTCTCATAGGTGTCCACTTCTTGGCAATGTTGAGAGAAGATGTAGAGCTATACAGACCTTTGCTGTGCTCAAGCAGCTGCTCTTGTATCCTTATGTAAAATGAACTGTTTGAGAGAGTAGATCGAACCTGGAGTCACAAAGGAAAGTGAAACTGGAAAGAAATACACAACCTGAGAACTAGTGTCTCAACTGTGGGTGTCATCAAGTCCCAGACAAAGGACCAAAGGCACAAAACAAACAAACAAAAAAAGCTCAGAAGAGACCACAAGGAGACCTTGAATTAACCCTTGACACATTAGAAGCTTGCTGGGAATTGCTGGTGCACAGGGGTTGGACCGAGGCGCCAAAATACCATAATGAAACATCACAGAAGAATTTGAAGTGCTCAGAGACTGGTGTGAACACTCCGTCCTGAAACTGCCAGGTGCCCCATAGGTGCAGACAGACAGACATCAGCTTAGAGAACAGCATGTACACAAGGAAGGACAGGACCAGCAGTTCCAGTTCTTTTTCCCTTGGAAAAAGACACCGGTTGAAAAGAAGATCAACCTGAAAGCAAACGGGACCCATCCCAGACCAGTAATTCCTATCTTCTGTGACATAACTCACTGCTGACTGTGCCTGGTGTGCTGGACAAGACATGCGGGGTCTTACAACATCTGCAAACGCCTGCAGTGTAATGCCCCTGAATTTACACCACGTGCCGCGGAGTGCTGGCTCGCATAGCAGCACCAGATGGTAATCTGCACTTAACTGGGCCATGCCAGCAGAGTAGCTTGTCAGCAGCTGGTAACTCTGCTCAGCGGCCGCAGCGCTCAGCAGGAGGGGGTGTTAGGAGAACGGGGATTTGCAGAAGTGAGGGGACACTGATAGAGAGGCAGGTGGCAGAATTCGGAGCCCTGGTATTGTCACTGCTTCCTGAGCTTGACGTGATTCACATCCCCACAGGTACTGAAGGGCTGCCGGGAGCAGCTGCAGTCACACTGATCCGGGGTAGCTCACGTGGCCTTAGAGAGCGCGGTTTCTGTCCTACCTGGCAGCAGAGTCTGCTGCCCAACCCCAGAACATCCCAGTGCTTCACACCCGTGTGCCCAAAGAGATGGGTTCTCAGCTGTCAGCCAGCTCTGTGCTCTGCTTCCCACTCCTCTCCCCTTCACGGACCCCTCACAGGCAGCCCACGGCAGTGTCCTGGATGTGCAGAATCCCAGGAGTGGAGACACGCTGCCAGGCTTTCTAGGAAGCCAGGAAGGAAGCAGCTTTGGGGGGACTCTTGCCGCAGTCAGGTAGATAACTGCAACAGGCCAAAAATAACCAAAACAAGTGAACACTCTGCAAGGAAAAGTTTAATAATTAACTCTGGGTGATAGGATTGTTGTACCAAGGGTGAGCCGCCAGCACAAGCAACAGCACAAGGGCAGCAAGAGCAACTGGACAGTCTTGGAGAATGCAGTGAATATGTTGGGAAAGTGTTTGGACTGTGTTTTTCATAAGCAGTGTTTAAGGACTACTATCTTAGATTTTGGCTAAGCAAACAAAGTGTGGAATAAATAACCATAGCTTTAGCTGTTTTCAGTCTTCTGAACACAGGACATCTTTAAGACATATCCCCTTAAGCAGAAACTCACGGGAAAATGTCATCAAAATAAAGATCTCTGCCACGTTTGGGCTGCAGGCAGCCTGGGATTGCTGAACAGCACAGCCTCCTCCAGCCAGCCTCACCTGGTGGGGGCAGGATGGAGATCTACCTCCCAGCACTGACCACAACTGCTGCTGCAGCCCACTCAGAGATTCCTGCTGGCTTCAGTGGGTCACAGCCTCCAAACAGCCCTCAGCTGAGGGCTCAACACCTCAGTGATGCTCACCAGGTTTCAATGGGAACTTCAAAAGTGACTCCGGAGAGTTTTCATGGACCACGTAAGAGAAGTCCATGGATATTATGGTCTATTGGCTTCCTGCAGAGGGGTTGGGAAGGCCGTGTTACCCGGGGACCACGTGCATGTGAACGGGCAGCAGAGGTTAGGTTATTGTGACATTATTTTTCCATTTGAGGACACTTTGAGGTGTGCCCAGAGAGCCAAATACAGAGCAAGCTTATCAAGGGAACGCAGATGGATATTTTCACTCTCACTCAGCAATGGGTTATTCTTAGTCCCTAATAACACACACGTGCCTTGCAGCATGCTTTGTGAGAGCCTTGGCTCTCTTCTTAGGGATCAAGTTTTTTACCCTATCTGCAAAGAATCCTGGATTAAAGAAAATGTCTTATGGCAGTTTCCTCACAGTGAAAAATACACAGAGCTGCTGCTCAGACCAGTTTTCTTCCTACAAACGCAATGGAGGTAAAGGTGTCAGGTTGACCTGGTAAATATGTACAAGTCAAAGCCATTTAAATCAGAACCGAATGCTACAAATATTAAGGAAATGATGTATTTTTTAATTTTCAAGGCCTGTCATTTTTTCCTCTCTCTAATTGCTAAATGCCTAAACCAAGCACCCCGCAGCAACCCCAGTATCTGCACTTCATTTGCCATTACCCATGATGAGTTTTAAGGTGGATTTATGTTTTTTTAGAGCCTGAAGTCCCCAGGAACACAGGTAGCTGCCGGCAGGTTTGGAGCCACGGAAGTGCAGTAATTTGGCGGACGGTTGCCATGGCAGCTAACCTACATCTGCATCATCCCCTGTGCTTTTCTCAGCTGGTCTCTGGTGGTTCCTCCTCTCTGAATTGTCAGTTCCTTTTTTCTTTTTTTTTTCTTTTTTGAGACCTGCCTTCCTCCTCTGTGCCACTTTGGCCTCATCTGCTGCCTCAGCCCTTTCACCCTGGTGCGCTCCCTGTTTGGCTGATATCATCTGTAAGTGGGAGTGAGAGGACTATGAGTCTGAAGGAGATGATGGTCTGCCAGCTACTCTGCCTGTTGACAACAACTTCTCGAAAGCTGCTTTTTGCTGAAGTAAATAAAGCAGAGTGGTAACTCCCTCAGTTTCGGGGCTCAAAACTTGCTGCCACAGTGTTGATTTTGAGGCCGTGACTGCAGATTCACTGTGATGTAATAAAAGCCAAACCCAGCCTTAAGACAGCGAGTTCCTCAAACGGTGAATGAGTTCTGCTCTGTGGACACACGGCAGTAAATTAGGGGGCTATCTCTTCTACCCAGGAAACAGGCTTGGAAGTGCTTGAGCAATGTTTATTACCAAGTAGAAACATTAAAAGAAAGGGCAATGAGTCCTCCAAGCTCCTTCCCTTCCACTCACCTCTTTCTCAGCACAGCTAGCAAACAAGCCCAGCGCTCTTTCTGAATGTTAAGGTTTTGCTGTTTATTTCTGGTAAAACAAACAGTTCCTTTCTGTCAAATCGCTCTCTTTCAGAGGAAAACCATTCCACTGGCAATTTCTGACCAATCATTCTTTTTATCTCCCGTCTTGCCACCTCTGAGAACTCGGCTGTGGTGTCGCTTCAGGGGAACCCAGCCCAGGTCTTATCAGTTCCTGACAGATCCTGGATAGCTGATGTGGGTCTTATCCCCGAGCTCGGGGTTTACAGAACGTGTGATCAGCAGATAAGCAGCAGAGAGTATTTATTTATTTTTAACACAGTAAGCTCAATGTACTGTCAAAGCAGAAGTTTTGTCTAATTTTTAAGAAGGTTCAGTTTCAGTATTAGTTTGGTAGGTAGGTAGGTGGTGGGCGATTGCCTAGCAGACGATCGCTGCTGCTGCAGGCTCAGCATTGCCAGATACATTTGCGGGCAAAGTGAAGAAGTGGGGATTACTGGATTTATCATCCCCATATCACAAAGAAGTAGAGAAATCCCTGGATTTGTAGGATTACAGGCCGTGCTAAAGCGATCTCTTTTCAGGGATGCTGACAGCTAATGAGATTCAGCCAGAGCTTTTTGCTCTTATTTCCTGAGTTCATTTACTCAGTCCAATCATCTCGGGATAACTGGGGCTTTAAAACAGGCTTTCAGAGGGCTGAAACCAGTGCTGATAGTAAGCACGAGGAATAAGGTCTTGAGAAGTGACGATAAATAAACACTTCATGATGATTTGGGCTTGCTGAAGACCTGCCCCTACAGATCGTGATATGGTAGTTTATTAAACAAAAACTAAAACACGAAACTTGAAAATAAAACAGAGAACGACACTTCCCATTCAAAAAAAGGTCACGTAACGAAGATACTCATATCCCATCCCTACGGCCTGATAGAACAGAACGATTTCACACAGGGGTTGCCTGTGCACAGGACTTTTCGGGGCTCTTTGCAAAGGTCAGAAATGTTGTTCTCTGCATTTTACAGCTGGAGAAACTGAGTTATGGGGAAGGGAATTGAGGAGCCCAGACTGGCAGCGTGTTGACCACGAGGCCTGCCAGTTATCGTGGACCTCTTAGCACAACGCAGACCCCCGCAGTACCCGGGACGTTATTGTTTATCCTTTCATCTCACAAAAAGCAACTGCTGGCCAGGGTTTCTGACAAGGAATTCTCTCACTCTAGGGGCACAGTGTGTTTAGTTGTTATTGTGGCGAGCCCTGATTCATCCCATTTGGACTTTGGTTGTATTTTGCACGGCATGAGAAAGAGGTAAATTGGATTCTGAAGAGCTTTGCCAAGGAAATATTAAAGCCAGCGTCTGTGCTGGAGCTCCCTGCTCGGCTTCTCCACAGCACTGAGGAGAAGGGAGGAGAGCAGGGCAGCACGTTAGATGGGTGGCTCTCCTTCCCTGCCTTACAGAGACCACACTGAAGGTTTTGAGGCTGGTGATGACACGATACAGGCCTCAAACTCCGTGGAGCCTCAGGGAGGGAGAGTTATGGGGCTCATTGTCCCACTGAGTTTGGTGTTAGGTCACTCCACAACCTCTCCGGGCAGCCTGGGCCAGGCTCTGACACCCTCACAGCAAAGAAGTTTTTTCCTCTTTCTCAGGTGGAACCTCCTGGGTTCCCGTTGGTGCCTGTTGCCTCTTGTCCTGTCACTGGGCACCAGAGACAAGAGTCTGGCCCCATCCTCTTGCCCCCCATGGGCCCTTGATTCCTGTCCCATCCAGAAACACACCTCAGATCTTTGTTTTTCTTTTTCTCCCTTTAGCTTTGGCTAAAAACTTCAGGTTTGAAGGATGTTGTTGGCAAAAGAGAGATGCACTGGGAAGGGCTGG